>BLKR01001362.1:0-300641 GCA_011170035.1 Teleogryllus occipitalis
GTAATGCCCTGCTTAACAGTATGTAAAGTATGTAAGAAATAATATTGATTCTACCTTCTTGTCAGAATTCAATATATATGCAGTTGAAAAAGTTTTTGAAATAACAGTTGTACATCTTACTACGCTCAAAATTATTTTACTTTGCATCTACAGACCTCCAACAAAGCAAGCTTTAGATTATTTCAATTTCGTAGAAAATCTAGAGATAACTCTGAACAAAATTAGTAATCTCTCTTTTAAATCCATTGTTGTATGTGGAGATTTCAATATTGATTTTCTGAGCGAATCCCACGAAAAAGAGCAGTTTCTCAATTTAATTCATTCTTTTAATTTAGATATTACAGTGAACGTACCTACACGGAATACTCTTAAATCACAAACAGCAATAGATCAAATTATAATTAACAAAACCACAACTAGGTATGAAATAATAACGAATAATCTAGGTTACAGTGACCACGATGCACAAATTCTTACAATTACTAATAACATGAATACTGACACAATAAATAAAACACGCATGTGCAGAGCATTTACTACAGTTAACATAAAGTTATTTACGGACTACTTGCTGAAAGAATCATGGGAGGCAGTTTATAACGCTATTGACACAAATGAAAAATATAATTTATTTTTCTCAAAGCTTTCATTTCTCTTTAACGCATGCTTTCCTATTAAAAAGAGAAAATTAAACATTTCACGAAAAAGTAATACTTGGATCACAAAAGGAATTAGAACATCGTGTAAAAATAAACGTACTTTCTACTTTATTTCTAAACGTCATGACGTATCTCAAGATTTCCTTATCTACTTTAAAAAATACAAAACATTGTTACGAAAAGTCATAAGGCAGGCTAAAATCATGAAAAACGATCAGGATATTTTGAACTCAAATAATAAAACAAAAGCAATGTGGAATATAATAAACAATACTACCAAATCAACTAGAAAACCCGTAGAGAATGTTGTTTTAAAATATAACGATATAAATGTGAACGATCCGGCAACAGTGGCTAATCTCTTTAACCAATACTTTTCGAGAATTGCTGCCGATCTCACTAAGGGTCTTCAGCCACAAAATTCAAAAACAGACAGTGCACCCAAAATTTTAGACACAATGTTCGTTTCCGAAACCTCTTCCTATGAAATTCTCAAAATAATCGGTAAACTAAAAAATAAATATTCGTCGGGTTTAGATGAATTCCCGGATTCTTTGTTAAAGACTTGTGCGTATGCCATTATACACCCGTTAACTCACATATTTAATGCATCTTTATGCACTGGAACGTTTTCAGATATTTTCAAAACAGCTAAAATTAAGCCGCTTTTCAAAAAAGGCAACAAAAATGAAATTCAAAATTATCGGCCCATTTCTCTTCTATCAGTTTTTTTCAAAAATATTAGAGAGACTTTTTTACGTACGAATGGAAACCTTTCTCAGTAAACACGACGCGCTTTCAGATTGCCAACATGGATTTAGAAAATCAAAATCAACGGAAACAGCTATATTTTCTTTTCTTAAAGATGTCGCCTCATCATTGGATCAAAACAAGGCACCTATTGGATTATTTTTAGATCTCTCAAAAGCTTTTGACATCATTGATCATGACATTTTACTTTCAAAATTACCTTCATATGGAATCCGTGGTATTGCTCTAGATTGGTTATGTTCGTACCTTAAACAACGATCTCAGAAAGTTGAAATACCTTTCTGGAATGATGGAACATTACGTACGCACCTTTCCGACTCTTTGCCCGTTGCATGTGGAGTTCCTCAAGGATCGATTTTAGGCCCTATTCTGTTCCTACTTTACGTAAACGATATGCCCTCGACGATTCGAAACGGAAGAACGGTTCTCTTTGCGGATGATACGAACATCCTTTGCAATAAAGAAACCGTAAATAGTACAATATCAGATGTTTCAAATTGGTTCCGAAATAACAAATTAATAGTAAACGAAAAGAAAACGGTTTTAATGCAGTTTTCCATATCAAATAAACAATTCTGTGCTCCATTGAAAATGAACAGTGTACCATTGACTGATGTTAAGGCAACAAAATTTTAGGTCTCTCAATTCAGTCAAACCTTAAATGGAACGTCCATTTAAATGAATTGAACACAAAATTAAGTTCATTATGCTACGCGTTCAGAATTCTTGCAAATTCAGTCAGCCTTCATACTGCTCGTTGTGTATACTTCGCGAATGTTCATTCCGCCTGAGATATGGCATAATATTCTGGGGAAATACATCTTATAGCTCCCAGACTTTTAGATTACAAAAACGAATTGTACGAATAATAACCAAATCCCACCCACGTGATTCATGTAAGCCTCTCTTCATTAATCTAGGAATTCTACCATTACCGTGTCTTTTTATTTACGAATCAGTGGTTTTTGTAAAAACTGACTTGCTCAAGGGCGGGAATATTTTTCAGAAAATGCCGAAGTCTATTACTATAACACTCGACGTAGAAATCATATTCATCAGGTGACAGTATCAACAGCTCATTACAAAAAATTCACATACAATACATGTACATTATTTTACAACACTTTGCCAGATGACATTAAACGATTAAATTCAATAGAAAAGTTTAAATCCCAAGTGAAATCGTTTCTGCTGCATAACTGTTCCTATACAATTGGAGACTATACTGAGCATCACAAGAAAAGTAACATTAATTTTAACAATGATACATAATGTATTATTTACCATTTGGACTGTATAAATAAGTATAAACAACCTGTAACAACTATTGTACTACAGCTTCCGGGTCAATGACCCCCATCTCGATCAGGTTTTTCGTCCAGTTTCCCTGATCCATTGAGCAAATGCTGAGATGGCCCCTTGTTTTGCTTCTGGACATAAATGTAACTTCATTTTCTGTGCACGTCTTCTAGAATTCAGTGGGAAATACAATTATTCAAATTATCGTTTCCATGTTGTCGCGGCAGGAAGTAATAAGAGCCAAAATTTATTGCTTATTTATCTTTGAAAATAGATTTTATTACATGGGAGTTTTTTTTGTTGTTTTTTTCTCCCTTGCAAAATTCAAAATTTATTGCTTATTTACCCTTGAAAATAGATTTTTTACATGGGAGTTTTTTTGTTTTTTTTTCTCCCTTTCAAAATTCAAAATTTTTTGCTTGTTTATCCTTGAAAATAGATTTTATTACATGGGAGTTTTTTGTTTTGTTTTTCTCCCTTTCAAAAATTCAAAATTTAAGTAGTATATGACTTAGTGTAGGGATCACAGAATTTTGAAAATGTGCACACAATTCACTTTTCCCCATAGCACGTCATACGCAGTTTTTAACTGTTTTTTTTGACGTAAAATAAATAAATAAAAAATATCACTTCCAAACTCTTTAGTTGCTGTTTGGAAGATGCAACTATCCTTATCGTTTCATTATTTCTACATAATATCATAGGGAATTTAAAGAAAGTGATCGGGTGTAAAAGTTGATAAACGCCCGAAAGGTAGTATCTGTGAAACTACTATGTTTGGCACTTGTCATTTGTTGCTCTCACAGAACCACCGAAATAGTTCAAGTTATGACTCCGTTGGCCCCCGATTATTGTAACAAACTTGAATCTTTTAACCAAACTTGCTTACTTCAAACACGTAAAGAGTGTGTCATCATATTTACACTCGAACTCTTCAAATAGTAAAGGCCACTCATAACTAGTGGGCGAATTTTGATGACCTAAAACATCGACAAAAATGATCAATAAAATGCTCTTAAAATGTTTTAAAAATGACCTAAGGGCAAAGAAAAATGACATAAAATATGTGATCAAAACCAGTTCAGATGAACAACTTACGCTGTTGGATATGATGCAATCGATGCTTCTTCTATTTGTTCAAGTGAACTCAGCTTTCAAAATTTTCGTTTGGACTGTTTTTTACCAGAAAACCTCTGTTATTAGTTATCCCGAAATCGCCTGAACCACTAAAAACGCTAACAGGCGTCACAGGAACTTTAGATTACATATAATGGCTGACATTACAACATCTGAGCGAAAAAATCAAATAGGCTGCCACGTACTCAGGAATTCTGTGGAGAACATTTGTTGCATCTCGTAAATATTATTTGAAGCAAGTACCATTAAAATAACATTAAAATCGATGAAGTCGGCAAAAAATGCTTAAAGGATTAAAAAATGACTTATTAGCCGAAATCGATAAAAAGGCTAAAAAAAGTACGTATAAAATGAGTCATTTCCTTTTGTCCTAACATAAAATGAATTTTTATACTAAATGGCATTGTTCTAAACTAAAAAAAAACAACAAATGACATGTCATTAAAATCCGCCCCCTACTCATAACAAATGCCGCATTCACTCTCCCCTCGGGGTCGCTTGCATTGCAGAGGTCCACGGCCACAAGGTGCCCGGCGACGAGGGCGACCCGCCGAGCACTGCGTGGGTGGCGAGGACGGGGAGGGGCCGGGAGAGGAACGCGTGGGCCAGGCGACCGACCGAGCCCTGGTCGGAGAGGCAAGGAAAGGAAGGGGGCGTGAGCGCCTGGCAGCGGCAAGGGTCCGATGCAGGGCCAGCAGGGTCGGGGGGGGGAGGCTCCGGGTGAGAGAGGAAGGGCCGGGAGAGGGGGAAGGGGGGACGTGGGCGCCTGTCGGCGCGGAGGGCCCTGCGGAGGAGGTCGGGGCTTCGAGGCGAGGCGGAGGGCGGGCCCTGGGCGCCGCGCGGGCCACCAGGCGAGCAGCCGCGCCGGAAACGGAGCGGCGCGCGGAGCGTCGGCGCAGCGCTCGCCCTGCCCCGCCCACTCCGCCCAGCGCACCTCTTCGTACGGCGCGACGCGGCGCCACGTTCGAACGCCCTGAGGCTCTCGATGCTCCCAAACGCCAAACGAAGAAGCGCAGAAAGATGGAACTCAGTCTAATTTTTCACAATACATATTAAATAATAATAATAACGATAATTAGAATAACGGTAATTATTATTATTATTATTATTATTATTATCATTATTATTATTATTATTATAGCATTATTAAAAGAGAAACTCAGGTCGTAAGTCCCAATTTTGCACCCAACCACGCAAATTAAAATCTTTATCATTTGCCCTCAAATTTTATGCACTCCCTTTCTTTAAATGGGCTCGGAGCATCAACTGATGCCACTGAGATGCCTTTCACCGGGAGGTCCTATATGGGAGACCCGACGCGTCGGTTGCAGGATTCTGCATTCTGCGGATCGGTTGCAGGATCCTGCAACCGTCGCGACGGTTGCAGGATTTTCGACACAAACTAGAGAGGTCGGTCGAGTTCAGTAGAGGTCAAAGAATTCTAGCACCCGGCTGCTCTGATAGGTGGTTTTCTGTGGTTTCTCCGATAAATACGAGGCGAATGTGAAGTGTTACCGAAACAAACGGGCCACGGATCGCGCGTGATCTTTCCTTCCCCTTCCTCATCGTTCCTCACCCCTTACTTATACACACCCGGCGGGGAGCTTAGAACTTGTCCGGGATGCGGCGGTACCCCACAGGTGGGAGATACCTGGGTAGTGGTAAACCCTGTAACCTGACGGTAGGTCGGCGCCGCATCTCTCCATTCAGTGGGGGAAGATCACCACTACCTCCGGCGCTAAAACATGCACTACACGTACGGAACTAATGACCGCAGCAGTTGACACGCCCGGGAAACTAATCAATCGCTGCACAAATCAGTACACAATCACTGCACTATCAATCAAACTGTGCAATACATCAATCAATCTTTCTCTCTTACCTCATTACAAGTCGACGCATGTACTCTTATTTGTTGTATGTTTAATTTGAAGTAGTTTATGCAATTGACTTCTGATCTCCTCTTAAAAAACATGCATGAACCGCTACTCCTTTTCTCCTATTGCGAAATACTCATAGTAATGCTTAGAATAGGTATCTACGATATACATCAAAGACTTCCAAAATTAATCTTATGAAGAAGTTCGTAAGGCGAGAAAGGAAAAAAATAACCATGCACATGCCAGAAAAACTGACGGAAAATTTTGTTATTCACTTACGATCCCGCTAGTGAAGAGTTTCTGCGAGTGAAAAAAATGACTATGTATCTCTCACTACACTATTTCGTTACAATTCTAAATGACCATATACGTACCTGCAGTTATGTTTCTCAAAACTTTTTAAAATATTCATCAGTTGCATTGTGTCAAGTCAACCCACAACCCTCTTCTTGCAAGAAAAATCTAATTGCATGGAAGTGTTAAGCCGAAAAATGCAAAAGGATCGAATGAGGAGAATCTAATTGCATGGAAGTGTTAAGCCGAAAAATGCAAAAGGATCGAATGAGGTATTGATGTATTATAAAATGAGCCCAATCACTGACACGTGCCGAATAAACACAATGAGTCTCTATGTTATCTTGTGAACGCGGCCAGCCTCTGAAGCGATTAAAAAAAATCATCACCCTACACAAACAAATCTTCTCTTATACGGCGATATTTCATCAACGTGTAGCTAATGGTGCATGAAGAAGGTAACGAACTCTCGACAACCACAGCGACCGCGAACACACGGTGACGGTAATGGAGCGCGAGCAGCCCAGAATCAACAGACAACGAGTTGGGGGGTGGGAGTGCAATCTAACGCAGAGGAGAACAGAAGGACCTCACATAGCGATCCGAGCGCCACCACGCCCTGAGCGCGTCGTGAAGCCCACACAGCAAGTACCGGCCGCGGCGCCCCGGGCGTAGAGGTGGGGGAGACTACTAAGGTAGAGACAGGCGGGTGAGCGCGGGCGAAGGCACGCAAGTCGAAGCAGGGGGAGGAAGGATGATTGATTGATTGATTGGTGTTTTCGAGCGGGTCAACAGCGAAGGTCATTAGCAGGGCTGTGGAAATACGCACATATATATGTAAATATATTTGGTAATATATGCAATTAAAAAAGAAAAATATGGGAAATAGTGTAATGTAATGTGTAAATGTAAAAATTAATGAAAAGTGTAATGTGGAAAATATGTTTACAGCAAAAAAATACAGAAATCAGATAAATTGTTACAAGCGACAAATTTTAAGTGAAGCGCTTAAGTGTGAAGAACACTCATTTCTTCAGAAAATAATGGGACATGCAGTTAATGTACATTTCACAAAATAAAAAAGGTATTGCAACAAAAGTATGACTTTCTCTCAATTATAATCAAATCTGGAATACAATAATCAAATAACTTAGAACTTGAATATCTTGACTTAAGTTTCACTTGTGAGCCAACGATATTTGGTTAAAAGAGAAAAGTTAGTAAATTGAAAAAAATGGGACATACCTTGAACAAAGTCTAATGATCACTTGCAAAATTGCTGCAATTGCAAACAACCAGTTTTTTCAAGTTCTCAAACTCGAACGTCTATTTGGCCTCGAAATCGCTTTAAACCGGCTGAATGACCGCTCCACATCAACAATCAACAGGTAACTTCGAACATCTTTTATTTGATCAAAGTAGTTGGAAAAATACTCAGCTGCCTTCAGCCAAGTACCCCATCTTGTGACGACTGGTTGGGGAGATAGAGGTAGGTCACAGTAATTGGTCTTAAAAATATTCACACGTCTTGGAGCCTTCAAGAATACTTTCTTGACAGTTGATATCAATTGAAATCTGGAAATTGAAATATCTGGGAATTAAAATCTCACAGTTTCTGCAACAGGATGAAAAGCGTGAGCAAGGCAAGTTAGATGAAGTTTAGCATAAAAATCTTGCATCGCAGCCTCTACTAAAACTTGTATCACAATGATGGATGAATATGTTCTTTTCGAGGATGAGGGGTAAATATGCAACAAAAATAATAAAATATCGCCCAAAATATGCAAAAATATGCAACTATGGTGATATGTGCGAAATATGCGAATTAAAAATAGCTTAAATTGATTCTAAATGACTCAAAACATATACAATTTGTTGAAACGGGATGTTTTAGTCAACAGAAACAAAATGCAAATGCATATAAATCACACCCCGAGTCATTAGTCTCGTAAGTGCAGTGACTGTTTCTATCGCGGGAGACGAAGGTTTTCTGTCCCCGCGGAGATCCGGCGCTGACCTACACGTCGGTTTCCTAGGTTTTCCCTTCACCAAGTATCTCTCACCTGCGTGGGACCGCCCCTCCCTGGACAATAATCTAATCTCCGGAGAAGTGAGATAGTGCAGTGCGTGTAAGTGTGTGTAAAAAAGGGGTGAGGAGGCCCGCTGTTCGTCGTGCGTTCGACCAAAGATGTCCCAGTCATCGCGGCAGAACGGAACGAATGAATGAAGAGATGGGGTTCTGATCATTCATTTCTACTTCATAAATACATTGTTAATTATTTTCTTTTAGGGCACATGTTTGTGCACGTTATACAGCGGGAGGTAGTGGTGAACCCTCCATGGCATGTGAGATCCGGTGTTGACCCACAAGTTGGTTTGCGGCGCTTTATTTATTATTTATTTATTTTACGTCAAAAAACAGTTAAAACTGCGTATGACGTGCAATGGGGAAAAGTGAATTGTGTGCACATTTTCAAAATTCTGTGATCCCTACACTAATTCATATACTACTTAAATTTTGAAAAAAAAAAAAAAAAAAAGTGTTTCTCCAGGGTATGCGAGTGCTCTTGACTAAGCCTACCACTTCACTTCCCCAAGGTATGTTCGCCAGTGAGGTACAGCCCCAGTCGGGACAAGCTCTTAGCTCCCGATTCATATGGAAATGTAGTGCGTGTAATTCTATTAAAAAGAGGAGAGGAGTGGACAAGAATGAGGAAGGAAGAAAATTGCGCGCGGTACTTCGTTTGTAAGGCACTGCCCCCGAATTCGTCTGGTCTTGACCGATGAAAGCACGGGAAACTACCGACCAGAGTACCAGGCAGAAGTTTTCTCCAGACGACGAGCTTCTGAATTCAACCTAGCTACCGACGTCGAGAGTAGAACTGCAGGAAAACCTTTTCAGAGACTGCAGTGACAAGTTGTTCCCATGAGCCTTCTTGACCGGTCCACTTTCGACTTGTATAGTTGATTGTTTTGTGAAGTGAACAGGGAATTTAAGGAAGTGTTAATGTTTCATTCTTGAGCATATATTGACAAACAGTAACTAATTCGTTTTCTGTAATAAGTACTGGCTCAGGCGGAGCAAGAGTAAAGGGAGATTTAGGTTAGAGACAAAGTGGTACAAGGAAAATTAATACTAACGGAAATACAGCGCTGGAGGTGAGCAAGGAACTGTGTGAGATATTAATGCGAGATTACAAGAAAGTGACTGAGAAAATCTGCCACAATGAGATGTTGTTGCGAAGAAGAGAACGTTTTACGTAGGTGTTGCAAGTCGAGATTTTGTGATGAGATTTAAGAGCCGCCAAGGAAAGTGCCTCGTGAAAACTACTGTCGCCTCGCTCTAACACGCGAGACGTGACGCCTGTCCCGCCAAGGATGGGAGAGGAGCAGAGCAAGCAAACACACCATGTGCCCGATCTCCGACGAAGTTGCATGGGGAGGAACGAGATGGGAGAAGCCTGGTAGAACAAGACGAGGGCGCAGTGAAACGGGATAGAGCGGGGTGAGAGGAGCGAACAGGAAGGGGAGGGGCGAGATACGGAAGGGAAGGGCATGGCAGGACATTGAGGGCAGGGAAGAGGAGGGATGGGTGGGAAGAGGAATGGAGGGGTAGGGTAGGGCGGGGCGGGGCTAGTCAGGAGAGGCGCTGGACGTCGTAGGTGGAGGAAGGAACAGAACAGGGCGGGGAAGACCAGACGAGGAGCCGGTCGGCGTGGGAGAGGAGGGACGGCACAGCCGGCCGGCGGGGGCAGGGAAGGACGGAATGGATGGGCGAGGCGGGACGGGGCTGGCCAGGCGAGACGCCAGCCGGCGTGGGCGAGGCGGGGAGGAGCGGAACAGGGTGAGGTGGGATGGGCCGGGTGGGTTGGCCAGGCGAGGCGCCGGCCGGCAGGGGCGAGGAGGGACGGAATGGGTGGGCGAGGCGGGACGGTAAGGGGCGGAGCTGGCCAGTCGAGGCGCCGTCCGGCCGGGGCGGAGCGGAGCGAGTGCAACGTCCGGGAAGAGGGCGTGGCGCGGAGGCGGGGGCGGGAGCGGGGGCGGGCGGGCGCACGTGCCCCAGATCGTATCTCAGCGGCGGGAGGACCTGACCGGAGCGGCGGCGGCGGCGGCGAGCCGGGGCAGCCGCGGGGCCAGCACACGTCCCGTTGCGAACAATAGCGCACGCGCCGCCGCCGCCGTGTGCGGTATCAGATGCCCGCGGCGCCCGCCTGCCCTCGCCGCCGCCATCTCGGCCTCCCCTGACCGCTGGCCGGCGGCCGCGAAACTCGTGCCGCTCGCCAGCGTGCGCCGCGCCATCGGGGAGATACAAATAGGAAGGCGATGGTTTGTGACGGTGCTGGCGGACGTGCCTTGAGGGGCCAAGATCGGGGCAGAAGTGTGACGAGTGAAAGTATGATTCCCGACATTTCAACTATTGTGGTCTTTTGTCTGGCAATTGAAGTGCACATTACCTTGGAAAGTTGCGGTTTTCCTCCTCCCTTAAGATTCCGTGCCGACCTAAACTCGCCTTGGGAGGAGTTTTCCCTCTTCACGCTCCCCCCTCCCGCCTCATCCAGGACAAGCTGCCCAACCGCTCAACAGATCTTCCGACAACTGGGAACAAGGATGTGGGAGTAAATTGTGCGTTGTTCGCGGCTCGTTTTGTTAAGGCATCCGGCATCCTCCTGGTTTTGATCGGAGAAATACCGTGAGAGGTGGCTCAGGGCATCAACTGAAGTCACTGCAGAGCATGTGACCGGGAGGTTCTAGGTTCAAGTCCGGTGCGGGCAGGATTTCCGACACTGCATAGACAGGTAGGTCGAGTTCAGTAGCTGTCTGGAGGAGTATTGTAGCGGCCGGTTGCTCTGATCGGTAGTATTCCGTGGTTTCTCCAAACAATACCTGGCGAATGCCGGGGCAGTACCCTAACAAAAGGGCAACAGACCGCGCGCGATTCTCCTTCTGCTTCTGATCGGTAGTATTCCGAGATTTCTCCGATCAATACCTGGCGCATGCCGGAGCAATACCGTAACAAAAGGGCGACACACCGCGTGTGTTATGTCCTTCCACTTCCTTGAATCCTCACCCCTTACTCACACTCACACTTACAATGTACTTTACAACCACACTTGTCGGGGTCCGGTCGGGAGCTTAGATCTTGTCCTGACTGGGGCAGTACTCGACTGGTGCGAGATAACTGGTTGAGGAACACCCCGCTAAACCACATGTAGGTCGGCGCTGTACCTCACCACTCAGCTGTGGAAGATCACCACCACCGTCAGAAGAAAACATTACTGCACTTACGGGACTAATGACCCTAGCAGTTGACGCGTCCCGAATCACCAATCAATCATTCAGAGAAACCACGGAAATTTGTTTCTATCAGAGCAGCCGGATGCTAGAATTCTCTTCCATCCAGTGGTTGAATTCGACCAAGGTATGTAGCAAGTAGGCCCCCATCGGGCCTCGAGTCTTAGGGCGTAGGAGATGGATGGTGGGGTCTTCGGAGGCGACAAGTGCGACAGCGAAGACTGTAATAGCGTAGCTGCGAAAAAAAGGGGGCGGCGGCGGAATCAGGGTCAGCGGTGGTAGAATATGCAATGGTACGATGGACGAAATGGGTAGGGGGTTCATCGGTGCGTAAGGGGTGACGGAGGTGACACAGAGATGGCAGACAGGCTTTAAAAAGGCGACGGCAGCAACGTTTTGTGGCCGTGTTGATAGTATCCGAAGAGTTAAAGTACGTGAAACCCTCAGCAATGAGCGATGTATAGGATGCAAATGGTACTCCTTCCCAAATTTTAGTGATCCTACGAGTTCCATACAATGAAAACAATTACTCTGCGTCTTCGACCTGATATGGACTACTCGCTTTTCTAGTATTTTTTCTGAAAAATATTTTAAGAGAGCTGTACTGACGTTGTTTTAGTGGTTTCCCTTTCATGAAATTCTGATTAGATCTAAGAAGTTCATTCAGTTTCCCTTTTAAGGAATCCCGATCAGAACTAAGTAATTTTATCAATTCCCCTTTTAAGGAATATCGATCAGAATTAACTAGTCTTAATCAGTTCTCCTTTTAAGGAATACCGACAAGAACTAACTAGTTTCAATCAGTTTTTCTTTTAAGGAATCCCGATCAGATCTAACTACTTTTCATCAGTTACCGCTTTAAATAATCCCGATCAGAACTTACTACGTGACTTACACACTCGGTTAATTCCAACTTTCCTGTTTGGCAATTTTTCTGTGTATTCTACATCAATGATTTTAGTGTCTTGGTCTGGTTTGTTATTTTTATCAGCTAATGCTTGTGTTTCTGTGATATTTTTTTTTATTTTTATCGAAACCAATTAGTTTCTTCTTCCCAAATCAATTTTTCTGCCAAGATAGGCTTGTCTATATCTAATCGAACTTTCATTGTGCTGGCCTATCTAGAACTGATCAGAAATTTGGTATCCAATCCTAAGGTCCCTATCGTGACACGTTTAGAACTGATCTGATTTTCCCTGTGCCAATCCTAAGGGATTTCCCTTTCGTGATCTGTATAGAACTGATTGAATTTTCTCAATGCTACACATATAAGAGTGTCTACATTCTGACCCATTTAAAAATGATTGAATTTTCCCTTTGCCAACCCAATGGCGAATCAGTATCATCAGTTTCTAGAACATATCAGATTTTTTCCTGCGATAACACAATGAAGGTTCCCTGTTGTAACCTATCTAAAACTTCAGATTTTCCTTCAGTCATCCACCAAGGAGTGTCCATATCCTGAGCTGCTTAGTACTGATTGAATTTTCTCTGTGGTTTCCGTATCAGGTTTTCTATTACGGCATCTCTAAAACTGTTTAAATTTTTCCAGTGCCATTCATGTGGGGTTTCCCTATCTGGACCTACCTAGAACTGATAGGATTTTCCCCACTTTAAAATCACGGAATTTCCCTTCTATGTCCAGTCTATAATTAATGTAATTTTCATGGTTCCAATCTTAGGGGCTTACCGTATGGTGACATATCTGGAACTGATTGAATTTTCCCAGTAACAAGCGTGAGACCTTTCACTACCGTGATCTCTCTCTAGAACTGATCGAATTTCGCTTTTGGTAGCCGTAACCCAAAACGCCCTATCATCAAGTTGCAACATCACACTCGAATGCTAAACACGTACAACGTGTGTGCAGTATATACATGTTTCTGGTGGGTACCATGGTTACCCTTTGTGTTGAAAGACACACATCTCCCACGCATTAAACATTTTTTTGTACAACAGCACTATAAACGACCTTTGCTGTTGCAATAAATCGTTCATTATCGGGTACTTTAAGGCACAAATGATTACGTATTAGCATTTTACGGCACAAACGATTGCGTCATCACATTTCACCCAATAGTAGCGAGAGAATCGTGGGGAGATACAAGTAAACGGAACAGCCGGCCAGTTTTCTGGCACAGAAGTGAAATACTCGAGAAATCACAAGAAAGTTGTTTCGCAAAATTAAGTTTGATTCTCTTAAAAAGTTATAATGATGTTATACAAAATTAGCGTATGCAACTCGTTAACAATGTTGCTGTATTGTAATCGTACAAATTTGAAAACTCGCTCCTAATGTTGTTCGCTTTCAAAAATGTACTCACGTAATAAAGTTTCACATTATAAACTAATTGCTTAAACTACTATTATAAAACCTGATGATGAAGAGCGGCTTCTTCGAAACCATTTAATAAATAGATTATATTAACTGAAAATCGTTTTACTTGATTGCCCCTAATATGTGGAGAAAATTGAAAAAAGGCGATTAGTTTATTCAAACCCTTCATAAGAAAGGGAAATACAGCAGATCATATTTTCTCGTATTATTTGTAACGGTTACGTGATATAATATGGCAACTTGTATTCTAATAATTCCCTAGCGACAAGACGGCAGCGGGTGGTTCTGGCGGGCAGCGGGCGGTAGGTGGTTCTGGCAGGCAGCAGGCAGTGGGCGGCTCTTGGGGGCAGCGGGTGGTGGGTGTTCCTGGCGGGCAGTGGACGGTTAGTGGCTCTGGCGGGCATCGGGTGGTGGGTGGCTCTGGCAGACAGCGGGTGGTGAATGGGTTTGGCAGGCAAAAGGCGATGGGTGGTACTGACAGACAGCGGGCGTTGGTTGGTTCTGGCGGGCTGCGGACGATGAGTTGCTCTGATGGGCGGTGGGACGCTTTGGTGAACAGCAGGCAGTGGGACGTTTTGGCGGACAGCGGGCGGGGGGTAGTTCTGGAAAGCAGAGAGCGGTGAGTTGCTCTGGTGGACGGTGGGACGCATGGCGGGCAGAAGGCAGTGAGATGTTTTGGCGGGCAGCGGACGGCGGACGGGTGGCTCTGGCGGGAAGCGGGCGTCGCGACGGTTGTATCTGGCGGTCTGCGAGAGGTGCGTTGCTTTGGTGGGTGGTGAGACGCTTTCGCGGGCAGCAGGCAGTGAGATGTTTTGGCGGGCAGCGGGCGGTGGGTGGTTGCTACGGGCAACGGGCGGAGGGTGGCTTCAGCGGACAGAGCTTATTTGGAAGTGGGTTGCTTCAGTGGTGACAACGACGGGCAGAGGGCATTTTGGAAGCGCGCAGTGAGAGTGGAGTAGCATCGACGGCAGATGTCTGTTTTCAGTTCGGGGGGTGGCCAGTGGGTGATGGTCGGCGGGCGGCATCGGAGAGCGGGGAACTTCACAACAGCACTGACGATGACTGTGTGGACGGAGCGCCACGGGGCGTCCAGATGTTTCTTTGTATGCACATTGGTGCTGATGCTTGCGGTGTCGCCGCGCCGCCCAGCCTGTCAGGCAGCAGGTCCATTGCGAAGTGGCAGGTGCCTAGTTTTAGAGGACGGGCGGATTGATTCTTTGCGTGATTTGCACTGCTTCTTCTTCGTAATCGTATTATTATTATTATTATTATTATTATTATTATTATTATTATTATTATTATTATTATAGATAAATATTCACTTAAAGATTAATTCTGAATATTTAGGTGCTGTAATACTCTTCCATGAATGTGGGTAGTGGCAAGATTCAAAATCTACAAAATGGCTAAATATTCAAATCAACTCCAGTACCTCTCTTGCACTTGAATTTTCCAATAGTTGCACTACCACAAATTGATTTTCTTGTCATCTTCTACTTTGTGTTCAGAGATTTAGTCTACGCGCATGAGATGAGAAACAAGACATCTCACGTGACAGTCTATGACTTCCGGTCGTTTTGTATTTCAACTTCTACCTGTCGCCAGAAATCATTGGACATCTGTAGTGAAAGCACTATTTTCGAAGTAAGTGGCATCTTATTCTACCGCCAACTCCCCTGTAGTTATAGTGAATAAGTACGAAAAATAATTTACAACTCATTTTGCTTCATTTTCCCGTGGGTTTTCTATTCTTTGAAAATATTTATGGACTTCAGCTGGAACCGTACTTGTGACGGCAATAAAGTAGATCTAAGCACTTTTGAGATAAAAGCGTTAGCCAGTTTGATACATGTCCGCGATGTACACGCGAAGTTGTTCTTGTATCCTAAGGAAGATATTTTACCATGTTATGATATCACTCCACAACATTTCTAACACATGTTCCTCTAACCATGGCCCTGTGTGACTTAAAATATTTCACATAAAAACGAATTAACTTCCTAGCTACATAACTACTTTGAATAGAGAAAAAAAACAAAAAAATGATGAACATTTCAGTCCAGAAATATTAAACCAATTGCTATTTTCTATAGACAGCCCGAATGCACGCAACGAGGACTTCTTCTGCCGTTTGGAAATTGAAAATTAGGAAGACTAAAAGCCAATACTTGGCGAAGAATTTTAAATGCTTCTAAATAGGTCACATTATCGAAAATATTTTACCCGCCAGGTCTAGAGTAATGGCAAGTACCACACTAGTCATTAGGTCGGCGTGATTTGCCTTATTGGTCTAACGAGGGGCGATTTTGTGGCCGGCAGGGACGCATTTTATGAAGCGTTCAAACGCAAAATGATCTGGGTTTTCGCATTTTCTTCATACCTGAGATTTTATGCTGATTGGCTAGTCACGTGTTCGTCGAAAAATGTGATAAATATTTTCAGCTGTGTGTTTCAATATCTTTTAATCAATATCCTCTGATAAACGTATCGATCGTACTAACCCCTTTGTTTTGGTGTTGAAATATACCTCGAATTGTCAGTAATAATTAAGTATGTGTCGATTTCTAAACGTATAATCGTTAAACATGTAAAGGTTGTTGAAGGTTCACAATTTGTCAACAATTTATTGTGTCGGATAAGCATGTATGTTGTAACCAAATAGTTTCGAAGACGAGTAATCAATCTCACATATTTTGAGAAAATTCACAAAGAAAATTCTGTTTTGGAAGAAATAAATACTCTTAAAAATTTGACATCGATATTATTAGAAATCAACACTTTTTATTGCAAATTAGAAGCTGGAATAATATGATTTATCTTTCCTTTAAACAATAATGAACTAGACAGTCGAATAAACAATGACTTCAAAATCAGACAGTACTTGAGATTGTTTACTTTAGATCATTTAAATATAATGAGACACAATAATCAAAATTTGAACAAAGTCTAACATAATTATGACGTTGTTTCTAGATCTAATGGACGAAAGAAATAAGTTATTTAAGAGTAGTGTTTATGGCCACAGTATGTCAGAATAATTTATCAACCAATCAGTCAAATGATCCCTGAGAGCAAACAGTGGCTTACTGAAGGTCGATTTGTTATTTTATTATTCGTCATTACCTGTGTATTGCTCAATGGAGCTCGCGTGCGAATGAATTTCTCATGAACGGCCCAATGTAGTGACTGCGAAATGCAGTGCGTGACGCTAACCAGATGGTGGCGGTGGCGGTGGCAGTGGCGGCGACGACGGCAGCGGCGGCGGTAGCCGTCAGCAGGCGTCAGAAGGCAGCTTCGATTGCGAATTGAGGTTGCGCATTCGTCGAGTCCTGCCGTGCCGTTGCTCTGTTTCGTGTTGCGGAGCTTTCATCAACATCATGTATCTCAATCAGCGAATATGAAACGCGCCAAATCTCCCAGGAGTGTTCAGCCACGCGAAATTTGGCGGGATGCCGTCATCATATAATCAGGAGATCATGTTTATTTTACTTGACAGGCTTAAAACATTAATTACATGTTAATTATTTTCGAAGAGAACTACACGATTCCAAATGGTAGCTGAGAAGTATCTTTTAAAAACGAATAATTAGTGAGTCGAATTAAAACGAGGACGAGGCAGTAATAACATTGTACTTTCGGCATTTTATCACTCACCATAAAATCTCACTAACATTTTATCCAGACAAATGTAAATCTACATACCTTATTTTGCTTGATTTATTATTTTGATTGAAAGGAAACTTGCTATTTTGGGAGGTTTCCGTGAATTTATAAATACCATCAGCCACTCATCCTTCATTGTTACGTATCAACTCCTTTTAGAGATAGTTATGCTTCTAGAGTAGTTCTTCTAGTAGTAATAATAATAATTTATATAAGGCGCATCGTCTAAATTCTCGAAACGTTATTTTTTTTATTTTATGAAATATTGTCAATAACTTTTGGCAACAGGGGCAAATAACCTAAAAATACTGTTTCATCAGCGCAATTTATACTGTTATATAATTCTAAAATACACCATAAACATTTTCATATATTTCTCGAGATTTTACTGGAAACCACTGTCCGTAGCTTTGTTAGAATTTCCTCAGGAACTTCACAATATTCTTTCCTTTTGTACGAACAAATCAATTCAACAATGAATATGCAATAGTAATTAGATACACACACTGTTTTGTTTATCTGACGTCATATTAACAAATGACTTTTAAAATGCGTCTTTTCACTTTTGACGCAAGAAAAATAATGAAATGATTCGAATTCTCGTTTCATTCAGCAACGAACCAGTAAACCATAAAATTGTATATGCATCACGGGCGTTACTAGATGTTTTTGGCCCTCAGGCGACTTCCAACCTCTGGAACCAGAGGACCTCAGGTTTAAAAGCTGCTCTCGGGGCAAAATCATCTACTTAACGTCCTAAAAACATAACTATTAAATCATATTCGTACATTGTGGTTCGAGAAAGATAGACGCGAATAACTTTGTACCTAAAGAAATTTCAGACATCGCTGCATAAACTACACGGGATTTGATCTCAGAAAAATCACTCACGATATGAAAAGGCAAATCAAGCATTTAAATCATGGCAAATATAAAGTCACACAGACGTGACTACAGAAAATACAATGCTTACTTAATTTAAGAATTTGGCAAGCAAATTTACACTTATTCCTTTTAAAAAGACAACCGTTTTATTATGTTTTGTTTTACAGAGCCACACGCACATAAGGCAACCACAATCAAACGTGCAGCTGCAAGCACGATACATAAAATTCAAAAAGAAGGATGTGAAGCTGAGAGATGGGTTTTTTGAGAACAGCAATGTTCTCAAAACGGCAACGAATCGTTCAAAAATGAAATCAAAAAGAAAAATTGTTATGGATGAAATGAACAAGTACATTGTTGGGCGTAAGATTTTAGAATATTATGCAGTAAAAACAGAAATTCCAACTTTAAGAAAATTGTATAATTTTTCTAAACAAGAATTACAATGGAAGTAAAGAAACACTCAGAAAAATTGTGGAATCTTTAGGATGTGTATTTAAAAAGTGCAAAAACGTAAGAAGAGTTCTTTTACCTTCTCACCTTAAGAAATAACGAGCCAACAACAGCAGCCTGGAAACTCTTACGGCTTCAGAGACTGATACTGCTTCTACGGAATTAGCTGATGAAATGTAACTTCATAGACACATGCAAGATTTGCTCTCAATCTTTAATTTTCGTCACTTTAAAGTTGCTTCTTTTTAAATTTTTACAGTTCTTGTACAAGGGTACAATGAAAATATTTTGTATATCAAATTTTTAGTATTTATTAATTGAATTTAAATATTTTGTATTAATTTTCATTCATCTTTTTTTAGACTTCATGGAATTTGTTAGGTATGCAATGAAGTACGAAATCATTAATTTTACTGTCAGAAGTATTTAAAATATTCTTCATTATGGTGGTAGCTGCTTCTTACGCAAAAATAGTTTCATTTGGTATCTAATCTGACAAAGTACTTAAGTTAAATTCAATTATTTATATGACTGATATAGCACAAGTTTTCTGCTCAGCCAAGGAATTCGATCAAAATTTTGAATCATTTTGCAGAGAAAAATTGAATTTCATTTCTTCCAGAATGAGGTGCAGACATGTCCAAGTACAGTTAAAATATTAATTGAGAAGGTAAAAGATTTGTGACGAAATAAATCCCGCTTTTTTCCCGAAACAGTTTGGCACGGTCTCATTTTGATTTTGATTTGAGCATACTTGTATCACCGTCTCTGTCGCTTCGGCTGCAAGCACAGCCAGCGGCGTCCTCCTGTAAACATTATTCTCAACTTCGTCGATTAATAATACATCATATCACATGTTTATTTACAACGAGTATTATTTATATGTAAACCCCTTGAACATTGGTCGGTGTGAAGATAAAAAATGGACGGTGATAGGAGGCTCTGAAATCAGGTCGATACGAGATAAAATTTCGAGAGAGGACGTTTTGGCGGTGTTTTAAGATAAAATAAAGGTTTAATAATAAGAGAAGTTATGCAATAAATGGTATTTATGAAAGGAAGCGAATTAAACTAAATAAGCAAATATGTTTTTTACATTCAACAATGTTTTACGTACTTCATTTGGCTGTGGCAACGCACGTTTTAGAATGTCTCTGCAGCTAAGATGCTCTCTACACTCATTCCTGCGTATTTTCGTGGCATTCTTTTGCCATTTAGTCACATTCCTTTTTTGCCACGATTTTCATATTTCGGTGCGGAAGTTGAGAACGCAACCGACCTAGCGCCCTGCATTTTATCTACATACAATGGTGTTACAGGATATACAATATTTTCCGAACACTTCTCTCACATAGCCTGTGCACATTTGACCATTTTTATATTTTCCAGTGATGAAAAGGAATACATAAAACATTGTTTCACAAAACTCTCACTTTTTGTACAATTATCGCCACTAACCAGCCAGCGAACCATCAATTCGTTAGAGCATGTTAGAAAGAGATTACAGGTTTTGGGAAGTATTAAATGGGATATTAGAGAGCCAGACCTTACTGAGACAAGCCCTCTCTTCACAGCAGAAGTTTGGAGGAAACTTGTGGTAAGCAGGGTTATAAGACTATCACCTCCTGCCACTGGCGACAGTGGACAGTGCTCCACATTTCCGTCACCAGTCCTGTCTCACCACTTACAGCGCTCCCGGCTGGTGTGACAGGACGGGCTCGCTGTTATAAGTTTCAAGCTGTCCGCAGGCACTCACGCGACACAACCTGCTATCTAGCATTCAGCTGTAAGTTATCCATCTTCGAGTAAACGGTTCAACGTTTAAAACTCTATTCAAACGCCTTGACACAGGACTCTTTGACTCCTTGACTCAGGACCCTTTGACTCCTTGAAAACCCCATGACACAAGACCATTTGACCTTGAAAGCCCATTGACAAAAGACGTGCGCACAGGGCGGAGGCGGTAATTCCCCTAAAAATGAACTCTGTAACCCTATGTAATTCATTTTATTTGTTTAAATATGATCAATTCATCGGTTTCCCTTTTTTATTCTGACAATTTGTGGAATTGTTACACGACATTTGGGGGAGAGGCTCTCCAAACCATCTGGCAACACTGTACATGGTTCAATGACTTTACTGACTTTACTCAATGACATGACCAACTGACTTTAATAATTGTAGCATTGAAGTTAATGTATTCCCCTTGTTTTATGTTTTATTTATTAAATTAGATTATTTTGAATATGGTCATGTATATTTATAGTAAAATTGGTAATTACGATTCACATATATATATATATATATATATATATATATATATATATATATATATATATATATGACCACCTCATTTCAATATTAATAAGACATTCATAATGTAAGAAATTTCATTTATTTACTTGTACAATACGTCGTTTGCAAATAAAAAAATGTTAATGGAAAAAGAGGGCCCAGTGGTGGTCGGAGAAAATATAGTTGGGCACCCCTCTTGTTTTTGTCTGGGCACACCAAAGTCCCTCGACTTTCCTCGGTCGAACGCCGCCATACACCGCGGGCCGTCACCATCGTCCCGATCGCCGCCGCTACCGCCGCCGACATCGCTACCACCACCACCACCGCCACCACCGTCGCCGCCACCTCCATCGCCGCCGCCAGCGCTGCCCACACCGCCGCAGCCGCCACCGCTGCCACCACCGCCGCCATCGCCTCCATCACCATCACCACCGCCGCCGCCGCCGCTGTCGTGCCGGCTCACATGCCTCTCAAATTGCGGCGCGACTACCGTGCTGTGGCGGGTGCAGAGGGGACACGAGAGCGAACACTCGGAATTCGTCTACGAGGAAACGCGAATGCCGCGACGGATACCTCCAATTAGGCGTAACTGCCGCCTTTGGAAACGGCTGCCGACGGTGGCAATTAGGCCCCACGTGGAGCGCCCGCCCTCCCGAGCACGCCCGTGCGGATCACGCGCTCGCTTTCTGTCTGCCGGAATTCTCGAAATCCCCTGTTTACTCATACGTTCAGCAAATTTATTTGGATATTATTGACTAATTCCGGATGAATTAACAACTAGCGTACACGTGCGAGAACTCTCGCATGTTAAACCCCACCCTCTTCCCTATTTTTCCATATCCATATTAAGCCTGTGATGTATAATTTTCTTCAAGACCCTGTTATCCTCCGTCACTTGTTCTGTATGTCCACTTGTAATTCATAACAATACAATACACCCTTGTCAATATACACTATTCTCATTTAACTTTATTATCAAGTAGAGAGGTACACCCGTTAATTCAATATCGCAGAATAGCAATAAATTATTTAATTTCACATACAGTTGCATATTCTACAGGTGGGGTAGAATTCACACTGAACAGGTGGGGTAGAATCGAGAAGCGTCGTACTAACGAAAATGTAATTGAATTCGGAAGAATATCATCCTGTAGAATACGGTGTGAGAAACGTTTATTTGAGGCCTTTGGCCTCAAAATGCTAGTTTTTAAGACCCTAAAACGCTTTGTTTAGGAGTTATTTAACGATTTTTTAAATCAGGCCGAGTGTTGCGGGTTGCATATGACATGAATATTTATATACGTTTTTTTAAACAAATCCATCATATTTTTACAGGCAAAGTGCAATTTGTCACGTCTCAGTGAAACTCTCTTTCTTTAGAGACCTCTTATATAAAGACTGGTTGCGTGTGAGAGCCGCAAAAGGTATGTATACTACTGAAATAGGAGGCGATTTACGAAATAAAACGTTACATGTTTGTTTGAAAACGTGTTTTTAAAAATTTATTTTGTTTTGAAATAACAATATTAAATTGGAACATTACGAATATTATGGAGAGTTCGGAACCTCCGCGATTTATCATCTGCAGGTTAGTATTCAGCAAGTTATAGTTACTGAGCTACTGCAATAATAATAATAATAACTAGTGAGAACCCATCAACATTTGACGGTGAGATGTGAGATAAATTAAAAAACTGTACCCATACGATGATGTTCACGATATATTGCATTGTTTGGATCTTCAGGGTATAACGAAGATATTCTGTGATGTGGAGTTTCCAAAATTTCGAACACGTATGGCTTATGACCAGGTGACAATGTAAAATATAAAATGTAAAAATGTAAAAATGTAAAAAGATATAGCTCTATTATACTGAAGGATATTATTTCTAAAGGTTTTTGATGTGTCATCATCTCCTATAAACAACTGTTTGATTTCTTCTGGCATATTGCTCGAAGGTATACTTATTTTTCCATTTAAGCAACACAGAGTAAATCGTTTGCAGAATTTCTCTCACATTGAAAGTACAAAGCAGAACAAAACTGACATTTCATAGACAATGACCCAATAGAAAACGAAATGACCTCACTATCACGACACCTACGCTGACTTTCTCTTTCCCTGCGTCCAGTTAATGAACGTTTGCGTCTTCTGGGGCGCGTGGACAACGACTCGGAATTCGGCTTAACCTGTAAACAACTTCACTAAAGTACAACCAAGCAAAACCCACTGTGCAAATGTTCTCTACAAAATACACCACAGAAGCAAATACATGCAAACTGTCAACACCACAATGCAATTATTACACTGAAACAAAACCTTGACAAATTGTAAACAAATCTCAACAATCAAAACAAAACATCAAGCAGCGTGGACCCACTTTATCGACTCGTATATATCGATTTTGAAACTGACATCCTTTGAAAGAAAACAATTGACTACTGATAAGCGTACTATTAAAGAATGATTTAATTAATTAATTTACACCGTAAATGTTGGTGAATCAACACAAACAATATCTGATAACACATCTAGGGATCACATTCTTTCATTTAAAGGAAAAAATACTACAATCGGTTCAGTAGAAGCTCTAAACGAAGCCATGGCAGAATACCTTATTTTTTAAATATATAGATAATAATAATAATAATAATAATAATAATAATAATAATAATAATAATAATAATAATAATAATAATAATAATAATAATAATTTCTTCACAATCCAGAATACAGGTCTTACTTCCTCACTGAAGGTAGAACGTATTTGTAACCAAAGGAGGGTGACACTAAAGACCCCTCAAAGAACGGGCCTAAAACCTGCCTTCAAACTTTCTAACAACTCATAACATGTGTGTTACACAACTACTCATGACACACATTAAGGAACAGAACATCGTAGCAGATGAACAGAAAGAATACAGATTTGGATTTCAGGGATGCAAGGGACAACTCATAGAATCTGTAATTATGGGGCAAGTGGGTGAAAAACCAAGGAACTTGTACGCATGCTACGTAGATTATGCTAAAGCACTCGACACCGTACCCTATTCGTGGCTCCTTCAATGTTTGGATGTAGTGAGCACACTCTCTACATTGGATCGCTCCATTATCACCGACAGACAAGTCGGCGACAATAGCCCCGGTACAACATACGATAGAAACCAGCAGGCTTACCTTGTTAATGTATCAATACCCAACACCCACAACATATCGGCCAAACATCAAGAGAAAATCCAAAAATTTACCGATCTCGCCCATGGAGTGGCAGCTCAGTGAAACCTCAACTAAGTGACAATTGTGCCAAAAATAATATCAGCCACAGGAGTGGTCGCGAAAATGACACTTCGAGCACTAGAGTGTCTTCACTTGGATGCCAGGAGTATATACAATATGCAGAAGGTAATTATCTTGGATACATGCCGTATTCTTAGAAACCACCTAAATCTTTAATAAAGCAACCGCACACCTGGTCATACCTGTGAGTGGTTGACATACTAATCAGTAAAAACTGTTAAGAATAAAATAATAATAATAATAATAATAATAATAATAATAATGATAATAATGCGAACCATATATTTGTCTCCTATTTCATCTTTGGAGTAAAGTAGCTGACCATGCATATCTGACTTTCTCTCATAGACTCAGCACCCTTGTGCCAATGGAGCAGTGGCAGACCAAGTTTTCTTTCTTTGTCATTAACCTAAATTTACCGTTGGTCTGTCACATGACGATATCATTTTAAAATATCACAAATTTCCAGCTTAGAGGCAGTTCGTTTGAAACATTTCTGAATTCTCTAGCAAATTTTATCTTACCTCGAATGAACCACAGATTCTTTAAAAACTCTCAACAAATATGTACCGTACAGAAATACTCCAGGTAGCAATACAATTAGAATAAACGCGTAATACCAATTATCCGAAGGTGTTAAAGTCTAACGGTCACGCAGCTTTAACTTAAACATTGTTGAAGTCATTGTAAACTGCAGAAGAACAAGTAATCTCAATCGGTGTTACTCCGGTTAGGTGTCACAACCTACCGTAACTCTATCAGAATCTATGCTGGAAACGCGAAAACCGCAGACGGACGGTAATGGAGGTGGGCAGAGTTACAGTAGGTCAGAAATACTCCGCTTCTATGACGTTCTCTCGGCTAAGTGTTGCAACTTCAGGAAGAAAAACTCTTCAATTAGAAAGAAACTAAAATTCCATGAGTAACCAATGGATATATCCCAGAAAATCGGGTGGCGAGCACCAAGGTGGATTTCGCACCGAGTTCCGAGTTTTATAAAATTTCGAGATTCCATGTAATGAATCTGTGAAAATTAAAGAGATATTTTCGGCAAGTGAAAAATCGTGACACCACATCTACCAAGTACTAAAATGTCACAAAGGGTCTGGGTTAAAGGGGAGGACGCTTCCAACTCCAGCTAACGAAATGAATGTGGAATTGGGGTGGACTGGGGTGAGTTTTCGACAGTTGTTCGGTGTTCACCCTCTTCTTCTACTTTTAATTCAACCGTTTTTCCATAATCATTCACTTCGCCATCGACATTATCGTTATCTTCTCGTTTGAAAATCCCTCATGGGCAACAATGACTTAAGAACCTGAAGAGCCTCAATTTCAACGAATAAATAAATGAATAAGTGATGGTGGGGCTTTATCTGAAAGACTTCTAAGAATCTCGTAACATACGGCGGTAGAGCTTGGAACCTAGGACAGTTGTGAGAAGAACAGGTCGTGATGAAACCTCTATCAGTTTCCGCTAGAAACGCGAAAACCGCAGATCGGCGGCGTGGGGCAGAGGGAGGCAGGTCTAGGTCAGGAAACATTCCGCTCCGGTCGAGCTCTCTCGCCTTGCCCCGCGCCGCCTGCAGATGAAGTCACGTCGCAGGAGCCCCACGCGAAAATTACACCTCTCCGGAGGGCCCGTGCACAGCATGTTTCGTACGACTGAGTCACGGTCGCCATAACCTAGATTTGCGAGCGGCGAGCAACATGCGTCACAGAAAGCGTCATATTTCTTTTAAAAAGAATGTGGTATTGGCAGATAGGATTAGATATATAGGATTTTTTTAAGTAGTCATGAGCAAATGTAATTTGAAATGCGTTAATTACTCTACTCATTGGATAAAAAAAGTGGCAGAATTCAGCACTTATCAATCATAGAACGTTCTCAATCTCAGATTCAGTAGAAGAACGCAAAATGCGTCATAATACATCTTACTAAAGAATTTGGCAGGTAAGACAACTTCGGTGCATAAATGATCTACTACAAAAAGTAGCGATGAATAAACACACATTTGAAATGCATTTGGCTACTTCATTTCAGAAATATGAAGTATTAAAGTTTAAAAACTTCCAAATCTTTTGTTAATAGAGGACTATTAACTATGTTTTGAAATATGAAGTATTAAAGTTTAAAAACTTCCAAAACTTTTGTTAATAGAGGACTATGTTAATCAGGACTATTTTAAAGCCAGGGCTTTACATTTTTCGTTTTGTCATCTCGACGTATTCATATTTTATGAGCATGAGTCGTATGACACATTGTTTCCAAATGGAATAGATGATACGGACGCGCACATTTTCCCTATTTTATTATTATTATTATTATTATTATTATTATTATTATTATTATTATTATTTTAACTCCTTGAATGATTTTAATGTATACATAATTTTTTTAAAGTTCCAGGTAAATCCGCAAATCCGCTTTCCATAGCTTGAGAATTTATTGTTAGCTGAACCCTTACAATTACATTGCAAAATATACATAGGCAAGAAATAGTTTATCATTTAGCATGTTCATTTTTAACATGTAGGCCAATTAGTAGTTAAGTACTGAATATGACAAAATCGGATCGACACTTCAAATAGCAGTTATTTTCATAACTTTCGTTTAAAATCGCATTATATGCATAATATGATCAATATTCACACCGCATCCGACTAAGTTTAGCTCAGAGCCAACATTGTCGGTGTCTCTGCAGTGATTCTGCCCGGAAGCTCCTAGTGTCCAAGTCTCGCCGGTAGCGGATTTTCTACACCAGCAACCAGCTACCTAGCTGTTGCTGTTGCACCATTCGATCTAGATCGAATTTAGCCGCAGTGTAGAGGAGAATTCTAGCCGTCGCCGGCACTGATCGGTTGTTTTCCGCAGTTTTTCCGATCAATATAAGACGAAACCCTAACAATGGGCGTTGTCCTATCCTCATCCCTTACTTGCAGTACACTACACAAAAGTCGGAAGACCAGTCGGAAGCTTAGAGCTTGTCCGGACTGTGTCGGTGATCCACTGGGCTGTGGCGGTGTCCTGATGGAGGGGAGAAATATCCCGCAAGCCGACGTGTAGGTCCGCGCTGGATCTCACCATCTCGGGGGGGGACGGAACACCGCCACCTCCCAGGATAAAATATTCCCTACCCTAACAGTATTGACCATTGCCGTTGACGTGCCTGGAAATAGTTTTCAATCAATCAATTCACACTACAAATGGTAATTACCAATTAAATTTCTGTTTCAATAGTGCAATAATTTTTATCTTCGAAATACCACATAGTAACGCTCAGAGAAATATAGCTGAAGCATTCCATCGCTTAATAAAATACTGAGCACTTTTTCAATAGCGAACGGTTTGACGCAAAAACTGCTTTCTCAAGGAGACCCGAATGTGAAGCGGCGCCACGCTCCGTATCCTCGATAAACGAGCGCGAGCGAGTGGTTGAGACATCAATGTACGCGCTCGAGGCGACGCTGCGCTGCGTCAGTAAATCGCGAGCATTTAAATGCGCGCCCGGCGGCTTTCCGTCGGGCATCTTGCAGGCGATGTGCAGCTGCCACGGAGGGAAAGGTGGCGCAGGGGCAATGCGGCTGGGCACAAGGTAAGAAGGATAAATACAGGGATGGGAGGGATTGCAGCAGCGGTCGCACGAATAATGAAAGAGATCAGTCTTCGGATTCACAAAAGCTCCTGGTCGCAAAGAAATTGGAACTTTGGGCTGGGCTTTTTTCAATTTCGAAATATACCATATTTTAAAGATGGTAAATTGAATATTCATTGTAATGAATGTATCTTATTTATAGTAAATTAACGTAATTTAATTTACATAAATTCAGTAACTTTCGTGTTCTGGTGAGTAATCGTTATTATAATTTTTTCTATCTCTGGCAACTCTGGACCGCGTGATGCTGTGATTTGTATGACGGTTTGATCCGGACATTGTATTTCCGATTACGTATGTCAGGGAGAGGGAAAACTCTTTATAGAGCCTTCTACCTCGTTTGTAATTCTTAAAGGTGAAAAATAGCATATTAAAGGATGATTATGAAAGATGATGAAAATCACAAACTCGCTTGTCTAAACTGTGATTCTAACGTACGATCTTGGGGATTGGGGAATTCAGGGTATTCCCATATTACAGATTCCGCCAACCGAAGATATATGAATGGAGAAAACTTAGTTAAATTTGTTATTTCGAAAAGGCCTCATCTCTAATATCTTTAGAATTAGTTATACTTACTATTTTATTAAGAGTTTGCTTTTAGCTTTGCTACATTTTAAAAAGTCACATATCGGTTGTTCGAAAATGTAATCTAAGCAGTTGTTCTATTTCGAATACGTCGCATCTTCAGAGATGTTGCGTTTTCCAACAATCTGCGCGTGTCAAACATACTGGAGATGGCCCCTTTTCGAAATAATCGATTCAATTAGCATATCTCCATCTGTGTATTTTATTGTAAATAGTACAAAGTAATGGATGAATAAAGTGAAAAACTATAAGAATCAGTTACGACGAATGGGTCAGTGATCTGGTCAGTCAATGTGTCCTTATGTAAAATGTGAAAGTGCATGTGAGAGACTAATTATACCAATGCAACCAGGTATGAAATGGGGAAAATGAAAAAAAAGCAGAAAATGAAAATAATTAATGAACATTCCAAAAAGAAACGAGAAAATGGAACTATTACACCAGAAGAATTTATCACTGAGTCATACTTTTCATTACATTGTTTTTCTTTTAATTTTGCATTTGCAAGGTAAATGGGTCCATGTGTGTCAGTCTCCCGAGCGCCTGAGTGCCGATGGATGAGAATGTGTGAACAACCACATTCCTCACGCCACGACTACCGCAACCACCATCACGCCTCTGTTGTTCTATTGGCATCACTGCATTAGAAGTATCTTCAAACAACGGTCTTCCTTTCACACTCTCCACAATATGACCAAGATTCTAATGCCAGAAATCGAAACTTATTCACTGTGCGAGGAAGCGAAATGAAAAAAAAGTACAAGATTGACCTAGTTCAGAAGTGTGTAGAAATGCGTTTCTACTCTTTGAGAGCATCTCTATTGAGTCTGGTCATCATGTTGCCTAATTTGCACCCCATGGTCTGTGGGATGTTAGACTCGCTGTTAGACTATTTGCTTTCAGTAAGGTCGCAGTTAAAGATCCGAGCGAAACGTTAAAATAGAGGCGAGCGATACGAGGTCGTGAAATAATGACCCGTGTGTATTTATTTCCTTTAAGATTAAAATTTATCAGTTTCTCCCTGAACCTCTGATAAATATTAAAATTCTTAGTTATCAGTAATACAATATTCAGTAGTAAAAGTAATTAGATTCTGAAAAAATTAACTTCACTGGTACTGGAATACTTCAACATTGCTGGAAACCATTCCACATTATACACAGGACAGACTACAGTACAATCCATGTATTCATTTTAACCAATAGACGCATATAGTTAATAATTTACAGAAGCTGAAAAATCGGTGCAGATTTCATTCATTAACCACCACCCTACCGCGACCATGTCACGAGTCTAATTGCCCTACTTCCTCCGACCCGCGCTTGCACTGTAGCGCTAAATGGGCCCTGGGGGCAGATCTGTACAACAGGCGGTATGTTGCGCACCGACTGGCACAGGCGACTCTCCCTTTCGGCGGAATGCATAAACGACCCCCGCCTAGGCTACATTTTCCCCACATGCCTGTTCCCATAGTACAGAGTTTAGCACACTGATTTCCTAATATCATGTGTGCGGTTCTGAACGCGGCAGGGGAGGGTGGATTTTCAAGGAGGAGACAAATCTTCAGTATGTCGTATGAGGTTTATGAGATGTAAAAGGACTCTAGCTAAATACCCGAGAAAATTTACTTCTCCGACAATACCATCCTCACCACATCCCATATTCGCTCTCCCAGGTAAGAACCCAAATAACGGATGAAATGACAAAGGCAGTTGCTTAGCTCCTTGATGGCGAATAAGGGAGTAAACAAAGGCGTTAGAACCCGTTTGCTGCCGAATTTTAAAAGCACAACAATTCAGTTTATGCTGTGAGTAAGCAATGGACAAGGTTTTAGACCATGGGCATTAGACAACAACAATAAAAACACTTTCCCTGCATTTCCCGTCTTAAAAATATTGATACTAAATTCTCCTGAGCGAGAGACGTGTAGTTAGTTTCTGATTTTATTGAACTTCTTCAACATCGATTATATGCTCACAATTTGATATAAAACAAGAAAATGAGGAGGCAAAATATGAAAAAAGTAAAGTATGTAAAGGTTAAATGACAAATAAAGTCACTATGAATAAGGCGCAGATGCTGCTCTACTAGATTGAGCTTTCTAGATGAAACAAAATAATGATGTTGAAGGAGTTATGTTCATGTTTTCACGAAGTCGACCTATTTGGGTTAAGTGAATCCTTAACCTACCATGTTATTTACATGGTACTTCCAAGATCTAGTGTGGTTTTCTTCCAAGTATACGATAGGACAATTAGCAGTGAATTGCATCTTCTTATCCTTTGCATCTCAATGACATTCCGCTGATCACATAAGCATTCGAATGAGCAGATAGGCATGGCATGAAATAAATAAATAAAAGAGGAAAAGAGGATCTTAAAAAACTCTGACAGAAATAGAATACAAAAAACATTATTAGTTCTAATTAAGCAGCTGAGCCTAAGTAAACAATTAGAGTCGCATCGTCACAGTGAGATTAACCTATCAATCACACTTATTACTTCATTAATAGATTCAGTATCAAGTAAAATGGCACTCAAACAAGGATATGGAAGTGACATGCTAAAATTCAGAATTTTACAAAAGAAATTACTGAATTTTGTTATCCAGTATTAATAACTAATATGTTGCTATTAAAGAATTTCCGCTCCACTTTTCATCAAACTGGAATTTTTAACGAAAAAGACTATTCATCACTTCCAACCAGTGATCTGAATGTGGAATTCGCCCGGCACTACATCACCGGTATCCCGAGAGAAAACTTCACTTTTTCGCAGCCTCTCCCACCAAAGCAAACATGCCTATCCTCGTCAACGGCCGTCTCCGGCTTCAATCCATCAACCGCTAATTTGCAACGGAGAAACTTCAAAGACGCCGCGTCCACCTCGCTGACGAAAACGATACGAGCGAAACGCACGTTTGCTAAGTACGAAAGATTTGTTTCCACGAGCGACCGCACCCGTCTAACAATAGAAGCATTCGTTTGAAACGGCTAAATGAGCACAAGTGATGCGCAGAGAGGTGCAACGACATTCCTCCCAGAATGTACAGTCTGAGCGCGGAGAGCTGTAAGTATTCTTTGACATTGGTGCACTGCGCTGTCGGGGGACAGAGAGAGAGAGGGAATTATTCCGAGATTTGTTCCCATGGCTGTGAAAATGCTGGCCGTACCTCGGGTGCAGGTTTGCAGACATGGACAGTGGAAACAGGAACATATACAAATACGCACATACGTCGCATCTTATAGCTGCAAACACTCGGAGTGCGATAATTCTTCCCGCATGTACGAGTGCATACAGCCACATTCATAGCACGTGGACGCCAGTACAATTGCGCGATTCGTCTTTAGACTCGTGTTGTTAGAAGAGGTGTTGACACATAATCAGTGCATTTAAATATTGAAATATGGTGTGTTGGAGATCATTGCACGACGAGGAAAACTGGTCGCTATATTTAAAATAATTTCAATTTATTAACAAAGCTCTTTTTACCACGTTCAATCATCTTTCTCCAGTTTTATCTAGCACTCGAGAAGCCAAGCAACAATCGCATGTGGCGTATCGCATATAAGAAAATGAATTTTCCATATTTGGAATCCCTGTTTCCATGTATCCAAAATAGCAATTCACAATTCAGCATTAGATGTCATAAACTGAGTACATAGGTAACTGAGCATTTACGTGTGGATGAAAAGAGCTAATCATAATGCAACACTAGATGCCATAAACTGACTACAAGGATAACTGGGCATTTACATTTGGATAGAAAGAGCTGATTATCTATAGCCAAATGACCGGTTGAATTAGCTCAGAGCCGCTGTCTCTTTAGTGACTCTGAACGAGAGATTCAAGTCTCGGAGGTGGCGAATTTTTGACACTAGCTAGATAGCTAGGTCGAATTCAGCCGCTGCCTGGGTGAGAATTCTAAGCAGCGGGCTGCTCTGTTCGGTAGTTTTCCGTGGTTTCTCCGATCAACACCCGCGAAAGCCGGAACCTAACAAAAAGACCGCGGACTGCGTGCGATTTTTTGTTCCTTTTCCTTGTCCGATCCTCGCGCCTTCTAACCAACACGCGTACATACATAACACTACACTACCACACACGTCGGGAGACTACTTAGGAGATTCGAGCTTGTCCCGTTTGCGGCTATGTCCCACGGGGGGATGTATCTGTAGGGGGAATCCCTCGAATGCTGACGTGTAGATCGGTACCGGATCTTGCCATCCAGCGAGAGAAGGGTAACGTCATCACCCGGAATAAAACTCACTATGCTGATGGAACTAACGACCATTTAATTTGACACGCCCGGAAAAGACAATTAACCATACATGGTAGCCAAACTCGCGCCTACAAGTGGCCGTTTCCTCACCTCCGTGAGCTGCTTAGTCCAAAGAGGAGGAAATAGTGCTCCTTGATTACATTTATATAAACTATTGTTTTCATTCAATGTAATTTATAAAAATATCAATTGTGTTAATATATTTTAAAAATTGAGTGTGTGAACTAGAAAATCAGTTAATAAGAGAGAGTCGTGCCACAACAACGGCCCACTACCTTCCATTTTAAAAAAATATGAAATGTTTGAGTAGAAAACTTAAATTTCTTTCTAAAACTCCCTTTTTGTATCCATCAAGAGGGAATAATACAATTACAATATTACTAAAAAGCTCAGCGAATACGTGCTAAAAATGGCACATCGTGTTAGTTAATTTGGAAAAATTCGTTTATTAATGTGCGAGGATGAAAGTTTTAGAAGCTAAAAAAACATTTCATGCTTCTCATGGCAATGAATGCTATTGAATTTCAGTAAAATATACGTTAAACCTAATTCGAGAAAGTCTGTTCAAAGTTATAGTTGTTTTAATATTAATAAGATTTAACATTTAGTTAATAATCAGGTATATTACAAATGTTTATATTTAATCCATTAATGGATTAACTGGCTAAATGGCATAACTAACTTTTGCGGGACTTGGGGCAAAATAATTCTAGCCCTTGACTCCCAAGCAGTTATTATAGTTATTAAATTGAATCAAAATGTTACTTATAAAATAATTTATGTTGCGTGTGTTAATTTAGCTTTCTATTGATAATTCAGTTTTAGTTTATTATGAAAATGTTTAAAATATAAACATGTTACTCATTTTACACATTCAAGTCCACTTATGTCATTGCACTTCTGTGACTACTGGCGCCATCTGTTGACAGTTCCATATTTTCTAGTATGGAACTGCTTGATGGGTGGTTGATCTGTGAGGCCAAGGTCAGTGTTCGGTGCTGTGAGTCTCATATCCTTCAAGAGTTGCAATGACCAGCGCATGCCCAACACAAATTATCGTGTCTGTGTGTCGGCTTTATCGCCCAAAACAGCGTAAGGACCCAGACCGCTCCAGGTACGTGTATTAAAAAAATTGAGAGGCGTTCTCTGCAATTAATACGCCCTTAACCAGATTTTCATCAGTGAATTAAACAAAAATGTGGCTTTTTGAATCATAAATGTTTTATTTAAGAGACTGACTAGTGTGCTTGCAGCCCGTAAGTGCCACCAACACATCCTGCCATTATATCTTCCATTTATAGGAGACTAGTAAAATACCCGGCGTTGCCAGGGCTTTTTTCATATCCAATCCTTGTGGAAGATGAAAAAAATCAATACGTTGTTTACGATTTTTACTTTTAATGTAATTCGGTTAAATTTTAGTAAAATACTATAATTTTCTTTCATTTTATTTTATAGTACATTGCAATTAGATAAATAAAGATCGTGATGCATCTAGCAACATATTATTTAAATTATTTATTTCCCGCATTTGTGTTGTAATAATATTTACCAAACTTTGCAAGGACACTGCGAAAATCTTGAAGAACAATCTATAAAAATTTCGTATCAATTCATATATTACTTTTCATGGTATCGATGTCACTCTTATTAGTGTAGATGCTACAGAATCAGGTAAATAAAGCGGATTACCGATATTGTTTACCGATATTCCTCTAGCATAAATTAAGTTCGCGCACGTGCCCCCAGCATAAGTTGGGATAAGCTCAAGTTGGTGTTTTGCGTATGCAATACCGTATTTCGCTTCATCCCCAATAAAACTTGTTGGAATTGGGATTACATGTTTATTGAACGACTAAGTTGTATTATTACTTTGTACAATGTCGACGGAACGGCATCCTCGCCGCCGCCGTCGATATTGTTCTTATTGTTTCCAGCACTACTTAAAGCGCAGCCTCAAAAATGTACCATCAGGAGGAAACCACACCAGTGTCCCCTTCAGTGGCATCTCCTCACTCTGGACCTAGGGCGTTCGAAGTGAATGAAAGTGTTAACTTTCACACTACTCTTTTCGCTTACAAATTTACAGTAAAATTGAATTATGTAATCAAAAATCTTTATATATTTTAAATTATAATGTTGGAATAATGAGGGAAAGATAATAGCAAAATAACAACAATGAGAATGTTGTACTTTCTATTGCAAATATTGAACTAATACACTTTAAATTATTTAAAAAACATGCTCGACACTTTTCCCATTCTTCGGTTCTCGTTTTAAAAATTAAATTCTGAAATTATCAGGTTACGACACGATCGTTCATTACTCAATTACTTGTTTCTTTTCTTCATAAGACAGGGCAAAACAGCCATTATTTAAAACTATTGTTCCACTTTTTCACTATCCTTATCATTGTAGAAATCACGACCGTTAATAAGTAGTAGGATAATGGATCACGGGATCGGTCAATTAATGAATTACACTAGTTTGCCAACGTTTCGGAATATTTAATTCCTTCATCAGGGCTTACTAATACATATACTGGTCAAACATAATGTTCTGCTGTGGAGGAACATTATGTTTGACCAGTATATGTATTAGTAAGCCCTGATGAAGGAATTAAATATTCCGAAACGTTGGCAAACTAGTGTAATTCATTAATTGACCGATCCCATGATCCATTATCCTACTATCCTTATCACAATATAACACTCGTTTCATGAGTACCGCTAAAGACGGCATCGCGCTACAGAGAATATTACGATCACGGAGGTTCACTCTCCAGCAGGCTGTTAAATAGAGATCCAACGCCTTGGCGCGCTCTGTCCGTGAGTGGGGGCACGTCGCGCGCATGCGCTGCCGCCTCTCGATCCGTCCTGAAGACGTTGGAGACATTCGCCAATGACCTGAGCTGCGCTCACGCACTGTCTGCGTTGCATGGATGCACTGGCGCCGATCTATGACACCGATTGCGACAGAAGAAAAAATATCAATAAATTCAAAGGGTAAAATTGTTTAATTTCCTTGGGCGTTGACACACGACTTGCATACGCAAAGAAAACGCCACTGGTTGACTTCAGGGACGTGATTGTTCAAGTTAGTTTTCTCTTTTCCGCATTGTCAAGAGAAAAAGAACACTTAGATCATATACGGAAAACTTCTCGTAAAACCGACTAATTGCAATGGGAGATCGGGACTTTATTTTTCAATTTTTATTTTTAATTTTTATATTATTTGTTATTTTATTATTGTTATTTTTGTAATTTTATTTTATTTATTTACCGTAAGTCCTCGGGACAAAATCAGCAGAACCTTCGTATGTGGCACCCAATTGGAAAGGATTCTTTATTTAATCAATTTTCACGTTCGGTCTTACTGCTACTACATTTTGCAGAGAGAACTCAAATGATTTCGAAGGGTATATAATAGCGTACATGACGTATTATCGCATCATATATGCAATCATTAAACAAAGTAGACATCGGTTTTTGGAGCCAAAAAATTCATCAGTTTCGGTCGGGAATTAAATCCGCAAACCTGGGTACAACAGTACAATCGATTGGGCTAGGCAATCAACTTTCTGATCCCTTCACACTCATGGCGATTCCCACCCTAGCAAAGCATCATCAACAGCCAACGACTCTGGACGACTAGGCTGGACACTGACACTGTGCCGCGGTTGCTCATGTCTATTATTTCCTGTATAGTACCCTCCATGCTGGGGTAATACACCGAGGTTTCCTTGGTGAGAAAGGTTGCACAGGCACACGTATGATTTAGATGCAAATAATTACATAGGTTTCATCTCATTACATCAGATTCTTGTGGGTAGAATGTTATGAGGCAGAAGAATGCTTAAGATTGGACACCAGGAAAATTACCCATAATTTTAATTTAAAAGATTAATAATGAACTCAGATTTACCATTACAGTAAGATACAAGACATACGACGACAATAGGATACAATATTGATTAGTCATCATACCTACATTTACATAAATTCTTAAAATGTCGAGTATGTGTGGTTAGGTAACTTCTTAATCAACATATTCCTATCTTAAATTCACACATATTTCAAAGCTCATGTTTTCTTAACAATATATGCCTGAAACAAAAACAATGTTTGTTTCAAGTAAAATCAGTTTTACCATCGACCATTTTCAAGGGTTTTTTTTACACATATCCGGAATCAAACTACTAAATTTCTCTCAATAATTGTAGCTGTCCTACAGCAAACGACGTGTAACTAACGCCACGAAACAAGATAAAGTAGACAAATATAATTGCAATACGACATCATTACGATGAAAAATGTCAACTTATTAAGGTAGTAAGTTATGCTAATAGCACATGAGATCCACATAAATTATACAGAATGTTAAATTATTCTTAAATCCTTGCTCTGGAAGAAACGAAGGTTTCATTTGAAGACATTTTTGTCGATTAATTTTTCTTTGAATTTCATCTTATTTTTCATAAAACAACCATACGTTTTAAATAGTACAATTTAGTCAAAATATAACACACGAAATTAAAATACGAGTAGCATAAATTAAATTAGTATAGCAATGAATACAACAAGATTTTCCGAAAATTCATTTTTACACTCAGAAAATCTCGCTTCTCCATCAAAGTCGAAAAAGAGAAATTTTCAGAACAGAGAAATGTCAGCATTGGCAAAACAACCGTTTGTACCATCTTTTTCTAATATAAAAGTCTCATCACACTTCCAACCGCCTCCAGTTCGTCTTTCCCCTTAATAACACGTTCATCAAGTTAAAAAAATAAAAAATGAGATGCTTCAACCGAGTAAAATCTCAATGTTAATTTATAAGCTCGATATGGTTTGAGATGGATTGGAAGAAATCTCGACGGATGAGTGCAAAAAGTTGGCCACTTCCAAGGAGCCCGACTTAACGACATAATCATTGCAATTTGGCGTAATAAATTGACAAGTATTCCAGCAATCAAATAAATTACTTAAACGGATACGAGACATAATACTCCTACTTTGAAGGCACCGCCAATGTATACATTTCACCGAGAGGCTGGGACTCCATGATGAGGTCATTATGCCCTCGTTTTGAGTATTCTGATCAAGTCTTCCAATGATCAGATAAGAATAGCGAGAGTTTGAAAGCTAGATTAAACTGGATTCGCTGGTTTTGATGTATGGACTTTTTTTCAAAATGTTTTTAAGAAAAACAAGATATCGAATGAACCTATCACTTATGTTTTTATGCTGAATCTGCACAACTACTTGAATCAAAAATAAAAAAAATACATTACGTCAAATTTGTTAATTCTCTTAAAAAGAAAATCATCAGAAGTCAGAATCAAAATCGATGCAGAAATTTCGTAGATATCTATTTGATCAAAGAATCTTGGTTAAGAAGAAACCAAAACTTACGTTCATTAAGAAGAAGATTCCTCCAATGTGAAAAACTTTATATACATAAAAAATAAAGAGAAATTTAATTTGGAAAATTCTAATTATTCTCTTTTTAATTGCTATGGAGTACTCCCACACGTTCCTTTATTTGTAGTTAATTCACTAAACATTCATTATTGATTTTCATTTCACTCTTGTTTGACTTGCTCGACGCAAGAGTTCCTCCGACGTGATGAATTTTGACTGTACATGCATAAAATGTGGTCTACTATGCAATCAAAGCTGACAATTCTTCCGCTAGGCCCTGACTGCTGCAAACAAAAGTTTTGCCTTCTGTCAGTGAAAATTTCCAAACCTCCATGCGTTTGCCAAATTTTAATAAATTAATAAATTAATAAATAAAAAATTACATTAATAATAACATAACAAAGAATTACATTTTTGAAATCTAAAGCCTTCGGTATTTACTCTTTCTAGAGCAGTTTCATATTCAGCAAGCTGATGCAACCATCACTCTCACCGTCGTGTTCAAAAAAACAAACGAAAAATAAAAATGCGTTCTAAAATCAAATCATTCAGTCATGACGGCGACCGTCACGCAAGTAAAAGCACTTCTCTTGGGTCGGATCGCGAATTAAATCAGTTGCAACATGTTTTAATAAAAGCATAAAAATCTTTGGAAATATTTTCAAAACAGACACCAAAGTAGTTGAATAACAAAAACCGAAATATTTTAATTACGAAAACGAACATGGATAATTATTAGAAACTGTCGTCTTGGTTAAACTTTAAAAGTGAAAGGGCGAATTTTCTGCTCAAAGTAATGTGAATGCCATATGGAGGTTCGGAATCGCGTATCCCAGTAATGTTAAATTCTACAATCTTGATGACCCATTTTCTCAGCATCCATCAATCTTATAGAGGTCAAACTTTTACCAATTTTAGCTAATAAATATTTATCATTTAAACAAGTCGATTTCTGAAAAAATTAAAAATGTAAAATGAATAAATTTTTTATGAATGCTGAAAAAAATTCAACAGAAAAAGCATTTTTGGCAGGTAATATTTTCATGCAATAAATTTAGACAAATATCCTTGAGATAAAATCAAAATATCTATGCTCAGAAAATGAAACATTCTGAGTTCTGTAACTTCCATAAAGGCTGAGATTATGAGTCGCATAGCTGAAAAAATATCATTTTCAGAAAAACGTATTCAAAGATTCAGATCGGTTTCATCATACCTTAATGCATTCCTGCCCCATATGATGGGTCCTCAGGGTTATCCTCCAGCTGAAATAGTTCCTCTTTCTTTTAGCTTTACTAGATGACTGCCTTGCTTGTTTATAACTTTCCTGAACTGCTCTCTCTCTGCTTGATGGATTTAAATGACATCCAAGTCCTTTATTACCAATAAAAAAATGAATTCCACTCTTAATTCCTAACCTTTTCAACACTTGGCATTTGACAATATTGCCCACATTGAAGGATACCACTGCATCAAAGACACCCATATGCAATATGTTCATACCAACAAAAACATTTTTTGTTAGTATGGTCATCTGGATTGTATTCTACAGCCTCTTCAATAGCATATTTCATGCTCTGCGTACAAATGTCTTCAATAGCTGAACCCAATAACATGTATGTATTCATTGAACTTTGTATTGAGAGTTGAGAGAACTTTGTATTGAGAACATTGAGAGTTTTAGGCATGTTCGCGAGTCTACCAAAAACACTGCCAGCTGTCTCAACATTCCCTATAGACCGAAGACCATAAACTAGTCTCACATTAACACCATACAAAGTTTATCATGTGGTAAAATGACACAAGTACTGAGTTCATAAAGGAACACTTATTTTTGACAATTATGGCAGGTAAGCACTAATTCAGTTGCAAGTACCACGGAGGTAATGAATGCGAGCGATGAATTACCATGGCATATTGTGCATTATAAATATTCTCTTATCACTTTTTCCAAACTTCATATTTTAACAATTATATTTACTAAGTCACTTCTTGCTTCTTTTTCATGTTTTCGTACATGTCAAAGCAAGACTTCAGCTTCCTTTTTGAAGAACTGACTGGAACCTGATTTTACAGCTTAGAAACTTGCGTGATCCAATTGTATTACTTACAATTACAATCATAGGCTCCCCATGTTCTTCCTTTTCTTAAAAATATCTTTCAGCTTCGTCATTATGTTTTCACAAATTAAAAACACAAATACGAAACAGAGAAACGCAACTCAACTGCAATACTCAAGTAACTCACAAACACACAGAAACAGAAACACATGAAACAATACAGAATGTAAACAGAAACGTTTACCAACATACACAACAACGCATTTACAGGTCCACCAACACCTTCTAACAAACTGTCAGCGGGCAATTTGAAATATCAAATCTAAGCTTGAATAAAAACTGACAGGTCAAGTGAGCTGGCGTGTGTACAAATGACATTTAAAATACAAAATAAACATACTTTCCTTTGTCGTAGCAACATTATTTAAGGCTTGTTTTAAAGAGAAAAGAACATGGAAACAGAAAACACTAAAAACATAAATCAAATATTTTCGTCAAAACTCGATTCTGAACCCCCATAAGCGGCTGCAGCCGAAAGCAAGTGCTAGGCAACTAAATTTCTAGCCCCCCTTGCACATTGAAATTTGCTATTTATATATGACATTTTTGTAGAATATTAATAAAAACATACAAAATAAATGAAATTATAACTTTCATTGCACTAGCAATAAATAGAGTTGATTTTATGGTAAGCCATTTACATGGTTGACAGCGTGGAGACCCAGATGTAGAACCATTTCCCAACTTTTCGAATTAAAAAGGGGATAAGTTTAGGGATGGAACATATTTAAGGAAAGCAAATGGATTACTTCGTACAGCAACGGGACCTCTTTCAAAAAATTCAGGGGGGCCAAACCCCCCTGTCACCCTTTCCGTACGCCTATGCTGAATGTCATAAAATATCACTTGGTAGGTATCAAACCAAACCTTATAATTAAAATGGCAGTAGATTTTCTGGTTTAAAGTAGAACTAGTGCACTACATTTGGGGCACATTTCCATCTCGTTGGTATTCTAATCTTAAGTCATAAACGTTCTTTCTGCGCACTGAGGTCGTTAGTAATCGTGCATACATAATAAGATTTTCTCGTAAATTCGTGTTAGTAGTGAGATTTTACAATACTATCTTGTACACTTAAGAAGACGAAGAAACGTTTTATAAAATTAAAATTTTCTGCAACATAAATAGCAACATTAAAAATATTGTTAAATGCAACCATTAAATATATTTCTTAAAAAAATTCATTTTGATAAACAAAATTATCTATAAAGATGCTAGCTGGATAGCCAGATCGAAATCAACCGCTGTCTGAAGGGAAATTCTCCGAAGGGATGGTCTCCGGTGAAAACCAGGTGAATGCCTAAAGGCCATTGCGGTTTGCATGCCCGAAAACATCAAGCACATTTTTGATTGATTTATTTAATTTATTGATAATGTAAATTCATTTTAAAATAATTTAAAAATGAAGTGCTAATGCAACTGAACAAAATAAAATACGATTTCCGTACGCAAATTAACTGCTAGTTTAGTGAAATAATACATCTCCTTTTAATTATCACGTTTTAAATTTTTTACACTTCAAGTAACACACTCGAAGAGCTCCTAAAACTTTTCAAGAAAGTCTTAGAGAGTTTGCATGACGGAGTTATCTATTACATTCTTCAATTAGTTGCGTCCATTATATATTCAACCGAACTGTAGCGTTTTATTCTAAGACATAAAAGTTAAGCACATTAAATAGTTCTGAAGTAGGAATTTTGTTGATAAACGAAACCATCCCTTACAATTCAATCAATATGTTATTCTAAAGTCTCAATATAAATAGTAAAGTAATATCATTGCTTTTTTCTAACACATTTTTATCTTTCACAGGCAATACGTTATGTAACTGATCAAGACAATTACGGAAACGTTTACGAAAAAATTGTAGTGTTTATCGTAAATTGTAACATGTAATGTAAGCTAAACTAAAAGATAAGATTTTATTCCTACAGTGTCATTAATATCGAATCGAAAGTGTTGAACATAAAAAAATCCTCTCTTTTTCAGCAGATTAGAATCCACAATGAAAATTAGTTTCCTCCACAATTTCAAAGTTGGTCCCAACCGACAGTCTGCTGAGCAGATACTACATTTAGTACAAATGTCTGACAAAACTGTGATGAAAAGTTGATGATGATATAACTTACCGCAGTAATTTTAAATAGCGATACTTAAATTTGTATGTGTCTTTAAGTGAAAAAGTTACATATTCCAACAAGGCAATTGGCAATTAAAAACAGCACATTACCTGCTTCTTTTCACAAAAAGAGTTTCTTAGAGAGTAGCAAGATGTAACAAGGAAAATCCATTCTTTGTAGTCAACATTTTTGTTTTTTAATTTGATTTTGAGCATTTCTATTATTAGAGACGTCAAATACGACCAAATTGATGTATTAATAAAGATCCGTGATTTGAGTAGCAAACCACAATATCATCCTTTACTTGTTGGCATAACAACACAGGAACACACACAAAAGTTGTCAGACCCAAAGACTTGACACATGTTTCTCTATGTATGTCGACGCGCTAAATGCGAATCTGAAGCCAGGATTGCGCTATCACCATAAAGTTTTATTTAAATCGCAAAAAACACAGTGAAATTTACAATTTACAATATCACGGTGTGTTTTCGCAATTCAAAAAAAATGGAGGGTGGGGGCGCAATTCTGACTCCAGATTCGGATTCAGCTCGTCTACATACAAAGAGAAACATGTGTCAAGTCTTTGGGTCTGTCAACAAACCCCCAAAACAAAACAAAAAATACAGTGACACGATGGTTTTTTGCGATAAAAAAATTTGGAGGGTAGTGGCGCAATTCTGACTTGAGATTCGGATTCAGCGCGTCGATATACATTGAGAAACATATGTCAAGTCTTTGGTTCAGACAACTTCTTTTTGCGTGTGTGCCTGTGCAATCATAACAGGTTAACATTGTGATATTTTTATTGCAAGTTTTTTCTTGATTTTAAAGAAGAATCATCTTCTAAGTACTTTAAAATAAACAAATTAAAAATAAATCTCAATTAATTCGAAAATGTGCTATTGACACTTAATTATTAACTTATTTCTATCCTGTTGTGTTGACCTGATTGTTTCAGCTCGATGCAGCAGCTACCTGAGCGCACGCAGACCTTGGGAATCGACCTGAGGTGTCTCCACACGAACGACGGGCGTTAACAATTTACGTGGCATACTAGACCAGTATCCATGTCGCCCTAACGCCGTGGGAGCAGCTAGCAGGTATCCGATTGCGCCCGAGCTGCTCCTACCGTCCTCGAAAGTGAGAAAGTGCAGCGCCGAAGGCCGATGCGCCGCGCCGCCGCGGCCACGCGTTGCCCAATCAGGAGCCGCCACCCCGCCCCACCCTGCGCCTCTCCGCGCCGGCCACTTCAGCCTGCGCGCGATCTGCAGGAGAGATGCGACATCGCCAAGATAACATCCATGTTTCTAAACATCGATGCTCAAAAATAAAACATGGATGTTAATAAATCATCGACCTTAAACGATCGATGCTATTAAACATTGCAGTTTTAAAAACTCGATTACTAACCTTTGAAGTTCACTTGAGGGGGAATTTAATTTTAACGTGGTCTCATTTGTTAATTTTTAAATGAGATTTAACTGACAAAACCAAGTCAAAATATAATAAAAACAATTAACAAAACTTGGATTCTCTCAATAAATAATTAAAAAATTATTAAGGCTTCGTAATTAACGATAACGCGACTTTATTTACTTTTCACCACTAGTCACTTTGGTTTGAAGTATACTCAATTTATGGATATTTCAAAATTATTATAGAATATTTTTATTATGGATTTTTTTCATTTAAAAATATAGACCACATAAAAGCATCAAACACAAAACATAGATGGTAAAGAAACATCGGCTCCAAAAAGTAGATAAAGAGTAGATCTACTATTTTATAAGAGCATCGACGTTTTCAAAGCATTCCTAATCTGCAGCCCTCTAAAAGGTTCCCCCACGGACCGTAACCCTGCACACCAACGCCATTCAGATTCCGGAGAACATCGGTGAGTGGAGTCGACAGTGGACCCCAAAAAATTGCAAAATAATTGAAGGATTTTTTAATTTAAGAAATAACGCTACAGTATTTAGCAAAATATTGCGATCATTTTCTGCAATTTTTCGTTAAAATATTTTTAGATTTCAAGGTGTAGCAGGAGCATACATTACATTTTGAATATTTGCTGTACCTGCGGTCCTTTCCGCAGGTCACAGATGCTCCTGACTTGGTTTTGAAGGGACAGGCCTGGTTTTGAAGAATTATTTCAACTAGGGCTGTAGAGTTCCGGTTGCACGACTGTTATCTATAGAACAGATTTTTTATCCGATGACTTGTTAGGCGAAACCATCACTTAGGGTTATAAAAGGATCTAATAAAAAGTTTTAAAAGATAGAACAATAACTTCTAGAGTAAACGAAGATATCGTAAGAGGATTATTGATTAAAGATCCAGGAGGTATCATCCGCAAAGTTTATTACAATATAAATTTAATATAAAGAATAAACAGCCATGCATGTGTTTTTGAGACTAATTTATTTCATCTTCAGTGGCTCTACAAAGATAAATATAAGCGAATAAATACAATTAGCATGTGAATTGATATAAGTAAACACAGGAATACAAATGAACAATTTATAGAAATAGGATACATACCCAAGTATCATGGATTAAACACATAGGACTAACTCGGTGCCATCTTGTATATTGTGCAGTATACTGTGGCTGAATAGGGAAAGTTTAGAGAGGAAATGAAAGAGGAAGCTAGTCAATTAATAGCTTTATTATTGAGCTGCATTTTACTTGTGACTGTTCATTAAGCCATATAATTCAGATTTTTGAATAATTTTAATATATCTACATTTTCTAAAATGTTCATTTTATTCCCTTCATTTTCTACATGGAGAATTCTGATATTGATATCAGAGTCGAAGGAGTGATTTTCATGAATTAGTTGGTGTGCAAATATGGAATACTGTCTCCAAAATCTAAGAAGTTCATTGACTCTATACGATTTTTTTATATAAAGTAAAATACTACGCTGGAGTTTATAGTTGACCTTCCCCCCATTGTTATGGGATTTTGAAGTGTGATAACACGATTTTTGTGTAGGACAGATCAATAATTTTGGCAGCAGAGCACTATAGATATTAAAAGACCCTACAAACTTGCGCGGTATGGTGGCGATAAGAATTAAGTTTTAAAAGTGCTACTGGCAACGTCGTGGTCAAATTCTACATGTTTTTAAAACAAAAATTAAGTGCGTTTCATTTTCATACAAAAAGCATCCGGGCTGGCCTGTCATGTTTTCATAAGCAAAACTTGGTGGAAATTTGCCTCGTATAAAAAAAGATTTATGGAAAATTTATCCGGACAAAATTGCTTCAAATATTGATTATTGTCGTTCGTTTCATGCTTATTAATTGTTACCACTGGCACAAAGACTAATGTGCTTAGTATTTTACAATTAAAAGCATTCGCAAATTGTTAGAGTTATTTTCAAATTTTCCATAAGAACCATACCATGTCCTCTGTGAATTAATAAGCAATCGAAATCGCAACATTCCATATTATTTGATTCATAATAAAATGTATTATAATCCAATTAAAAAATTGGCTATTCCAAGTAAAAAGGAATTAAAAGTATCTCTAAAAAGATATAATGAGCAATATCGTTCATCTAACATTGAGTCTGTTTGAATAACTAATTAAAATAATTTAGTTGCAGAACAATTACTCAAATTTTAAGATGAATAATAAAGAATTGACAGATACGGGAAAAGGAATGTAAGGAGTTGAATTTTTTCTTTCTCAAATTAAGTATAATAAAAAACACTGAATATCTAGATGTTCTTCACTACTACCAGGGTCGTAAGTTCCTCAAGTCTTGACAGCTCGTTTGAACTTAAAAAAAGTGGTTAATTTAATCTATGCATTGAAAACCTTTTTTCAAGTTCCATGAAATTCACCACCGAATTACGTGTGTGGAGTGAGGCAAGTTGAAAGATTTCGCTAAAGTTAGTATACAAGAGGCTGAGTTCCAATATAGACTCTGGTTAGGTGGATTGGCGGTCATACTACATATTGCAGTCCGTTTATAAGAAATGATGGACAGTGTCATTCGGAGCTAGGACAAGCATTGGGAGATGGTGCGTTGCCATATTATAATGTTGTGTACGAGGGCGGAGACCGTCGCGTCGCAATTGCTCAGATGTCACACAATGAACGATAAGAATCGTACGCAACCGATGGCATTCAACACCTCGTCGTCAAAAAGATGTGTGAAATCACACAAATTACCTTTACTCATCTTTCAACTTCCACATCTCTTTGAATCCTGTACTAGGGACCAAATTAGTATTGGTATTGCGAAGAGCATTCCAGTTGCTCGCAATAGCATAGAGTAAATGTCTATTCCTATGATTCTGTAGGTTGACATAAATAGATGGCACGACTTATGAAATGAGCATCATCTAAAATTAAAATTAAAAAACTCCCTTCACTCAGAAAAGTTGTTATAATATATCAGAAAGTAAAATTGAAACTAATGGAAATTATGTTCGAATTATTGTAGGAAATCTAATCACTGAATCACTAAATTTCCAACTGAATAAATAGGTCACAGAATCAGTGGTGTACTAATGAATACATCAATTTACCACAATATTTCCACACATTATCGTAGTAGTCATGAACGTCTCTGACATGTAATTTGTTTTTGGAGGGGGGATCACAAAAATTGTGTTTTGATGGAATTCTGGGAATTTTGGATTAATCCGCGTCATTTTTTTAAATTTATTGGTGCCTGCAGTAGATTAAAAATGTTATTCGCAACTATACATGAATTTAATAATATAATCTGACAATTTATGTATTTGCCATTTGATGTCGAGTGAATTCGATATTGGCCGTAGCGTAGTCCCAGGTCTGGGCTCTGGTTTTATTCATTTTTTTAATTGGTCATTTAAGGTCGCATCAACATCTAGGTCATTAGCGACCACTATTGGCGTTAACGGTATGGTAACTATGAAGATGAAACGATAGGGTGATGAGAAGAGGTGAAAGGACGAACACAAATACAACCATGACCGAGGTGGGACTCGAACACGCGAACCTTCAGTCCGAGATCACTACGACACTGCTGCCTTAGCGATGTCGGCCACCGGGCCGACGGCTTCATTCATTGTTCACACCTGAGGGTAAGGAAGATATGTGGTGCGCATGAGACAAGCTTGAGACACTCCCATCACCGAAACTAAACTCACTTGGCCTGCCTGAGATTTTTCTTTCGTTGCACATGTATAGAATCTGAGATAATTTGTATATTTAAGCTACAACTTATGTTTTACCCCGTCCGGAAATCGAACAAGGAACAGCCTCAGTCAAAGCTACCTTGCTAACCAGATCCACCCGAGGGGGATTGATTGACAATAAACTCAGAAAGCGACGGCAGCGAGAAAGACGATGGTGGCGACGCCGGTGCTTAAAGCAATAGTGGTGGGAAGCAAATTGATTGGTCCTCGGTTAGACATGAAAATGTAGTCTTTGACCCGCCAGTTAAGAAACATTTTCGTAATATTCCTTCAACGGGTAGAGTTTACTTTTTAACTAAGACGGCGAAACATTTTCATGTACACCATGTCCATGTTACCGTCTCACACTCTGAATATTATAAAACGAATATTACACTGAATATTACATGATTACAAATCATGGTTATGATGATATACTGAAGGTTTCTTTAAGAAAAAATAAAATTACAATAAAACTACTGGATGTACTTGAAAATACTGGTGGAGACGCATCTACCCTCTCCAGGGAGAGAAGTACATTATTGTGCACTTGGCCATTGGTCGAATCATGAACACAGCACATTCACTTATTTCCGAAAGCCATTCCAGAGATACTCCGGCCAGCTCCGCAAAATTCCAGAGATCAGCGCGATCGCCTAGATCATTTCGCCTGCGTTCCTGACGCGCGGACACGCTGCGAACAGAGCACGGCGACGTGGATGCAAGTGGGGCAGGAGTCAGGCAGGAGCCAGGTAGTGGCGGCGGCGGCGGCGGGAGCGGCATGCAAGCATTGGCGCGCCGCGGGAGAATCTGGAGCGAGGTCGTCCGCCGCCGCCGCCGCCCCCGGCTGCCACACACCCATCCACGCGCGTCAGCCGAGCGCGGGAAGGCGCGGCTCCGACTATCCAAAACTTTTCCTTCCAATATCGTCGAATAACCACATGCCGTTCCTCTCTTACATAAGGAATAGAACAAGCTTCAAATCTATTACCACAATATTAGAAAATTCAGTATTTTAATAATTTGAACCTACTACGTGAACGTGGCATTTAACGCAACGCTATCAGTAAGAACAGAAAATTAAAAAAAGTATTTTATTGTTTCCGCACGCATCTATTGCTAAGATCATTAGTCCCGTTAGTGTAGTGAATGTTTTATCGCGAAGGTGGCTGTGTTCTTCCTCCAGGTAAATGGTGACATCTGTCACCGACCTACACGTCGGCTACATGTTCAGGGGGGGGGGTCCCTTTTAAGGTATCCCCCGCGGACTCCACCCTAGCCGGGATGAGTTATAAGTCGACATCTGGGTTCTTAACAAGTGTGGCGGAAGTAGTGGATGTAAGTGTAGATGTGTGTAAGTACTGGGTGAGAATAGAACAAGGAAGGGGAAGGAAAGATCGCACGCAGTCTGTGGCCCGTTCGTTGTGTTACTCCTCCAGATAGCAGCTGAGTTCAACCTGGCTTCGTAGCTAGAGTGGAAATTCCTCCACTGCCAGAACTGTAACCCCAGGACCTCCTGGTCAGAGTCACTGCAGAGACAGCGCCTGAACTGGTCCTAAACTAAATTCAACTAGTGCAGAATCTAAGATGTGTCGCATAAAATACACAGTAAAAAGGAAGAATAAAAAACGCCTTGATACCTGGAGCGGTGTATCAACTGATGTCACTGCAATGCCACTGACTGGGAGGTCCTAGGTTCAAGTCCCGACGACGGCAGGATTTTCGATACAAGCTTTTCAGCCAGGTTAGGTCGAATTCAGACGCTATCTGGAAGAGAATACTAGAGGCCGGCTGCTCTGATCGGTAGTTTTCCGTTGTTTCTCCGATCAACACCGGGCGAATGCCGAGGCAGTACCCTAACAAACGGTCCACGGACCGCGCGCGATCTTTCCTTCCTCTTCCTTGTCCTGTCCTCACTCGTTACGCACACACTTACACTAACATGCACTTCACTACCATACATGCCGGTAGACCGGTCGGGGACTTAGAACTTGTCTCGGCGTTGTGGGGCGGTGCTCCACTGGTGGGAGATACCTGGTTCAGAAAAACCGGGTTAGTCGACGGTAGCTCGACGCCGGATCTCGCCATCCAGTGTGGGAAGATCACCGCCACCTCCGATGAAAAAACATGCCTACACGTACGGGACTAATGATCTCTGTAGTTGACGCGCCCGGAATCATTAAAATCAATCAATCACGGCTTGATGAGGAAGGACAGGCCTTAAAATGTGACAAAATGACCGGCGGATAAATTGCAAAAAAGAGAACTGATTTTTTTCGTGAACGTATGTGTGTGTGTTTATGTGTGTGTGATGGGGGCACACAACACGTACCTATTCCTAACTGACCTTACTTCAAAATTATCATATCTGGTCTTGCTGGGATGAGGTATGGAATACTGGTATGGGAACTGGTTGGGATGCGGAATGGGGTAGCGGTAGGAAAATTATTTCTGGTTTTTCTGTGTTTTATTTAACTCGACAAATGGAAGCTAAGAGAAGTTTTAAATGGATTGTGTTTTTGTTTCAACATTTGACCTGAGCGGTTTTGTTCTGCGGCCATGTTCTTTAGAGGAATATGAAAACTGTAGGTTAATGAGCTTAAACTAAGCTATCCATGTCATTAAATCTATTTTCGGCATTCCAATATTTCATTTTCGCACGCATGTGTTCAAATTTATAAACCAAAGTGGTGGACTGATAAAATCAAATGATTGAAGGCGTTGTCATTATCAACAATATTGGTGTTTTCATTTCATTTCGATCATTTCGATTATGTAAATGTCAACTACAACTCACCACTAAACCAATGGACTGACAAAAACCCAAATGTAACGAATGCCAAGGATACACAAGACGGAACATCTAATAACAGTGAAATTCGCTGCTTGGGGTGAAAAGATGTCTGTTTCTGAAATTCACGATCAGTAATTTCGTTAAAAAATGAGAAAGAGATGGAATCGCGGGGACAGTTTTGACTTTCCTCTCTTCTTAAATATTAATGGTCATTTTTATTATTTTATTTTATTTTTCTTATGCCATGGATTCACCACTTCCCAAACAGTTATACACATAGTAATCAACACATAGTACAATTTGCCATGTCCCAATTTCACGTAGTGGGAGGGTGTCCCCTCTTTAACCATTCAGCAGTAAAAAGTTTCCCCTTTTTAGTTATTCCATTTTTTCTGTATTCGTGTACTAAGGATGTTTGGTTATTAATACACAGAATAAACTTTCTGTTAAAATTATTCCAATATTCTTAGAATTAACTATAGTAAATAATGTAATTGTAACTTACATTAGGAGATACTGGAAAATTGATCCGCAAGAAAATTTATATTCTCCAAGGGAAACTCATAATTTACATTGTAATTTATGTTTCTTGCGTAAGACTGGTTAAGGTTAAATTGAACCTACATCCATAAATAAATGTTATAAATATTTCCGAATTGGTCTCTTGGTTTACATCATGAAAACGGATAACTAGTAATTATTGAACATATACTAGTCCGCTGCCAATGAAGATATGAAAGGAAGTTCCAAAGTTCAAGTTCTTTTTCTTCCTTTACTCAATTTAACATGAAGCACCTATTGCTCGTGAGCGATTCATTTCTTTCAACACAATGCCTCGTTCTTGAGCAAAACAATAACTAGGTCTCCAATTTAATGTACCGTACAAGGAATATTGCAATATCGTTTAAGAGCGTTCATCTTAGATCGCCTAGTTCATCAAAATTTGAAACGATCGTATTCATTTTCCCTTTTTACGATTTGTAAACTTACTATTATAATTATCTATTATAATTATTTCAGTTTAGAACAAAAATTACATCACAGACGTTTTGTACCAAACGTACAGATGAACATTAATTATATGTGGGTAAATGAAATTCTTCATATTAGTACCCCTTTCTCTTATTAATTTTTTTTTAAGTTCACTCAGATAGCTTTTCATAGATCAGAGATTTTAATCATTGTTTCATATACTGATTATATTAATATAGAACAAAATTATTGTTTTTACAAAATATTATTATTTTTATTATTTAAAATGGATGAGGAAACTTTTTATACTCTATATGGTCAGTAGAATGTTTCAGTTACTTTACGGGAAGACTTGAGTATTCGTATGTAAATGCATGAATTTACAAAGGAACAAATTGAACACGGTAATTATTTAACACTTTTAAAATGTTTTTAGATGAACTGAAAACTTTACTTTCTTTTACTACAAAAACAAAACAAACTGCAAATTCAGTAACTCTACTATTCATATAACGGCCAGTTCTTACCTTAAGCGCACGAACTCTCAATGCAGCCAAATGAAGCACGAACTGCGGCCCCTCTCGCATCTCGAAACAATCGAACAACGCTCTAATCTGTGCAACGTTTTCGCCGATGAGAAGTAATTGCTCGCCCAGAAAATAAAAGACTGCACGCGCCGCGAAAGAAAAGAAACCACGAGGCGAAAAGAATTAAGATCACGAAAGACCTGCTCAACGTAAACGCGGAGAAAAAACGCAAAGGAACTCCGCCAAACAAACAGCGTCCTTGGACCTCCTGCCTGCACCGCGTCGCACAAAGCAACGCACGCGTACATCACGGTGATTGTCATGTGTTTGAACGGCTGACGAACGCCACGCGCTGCCGGTGCCTACAGTTCCGAACAAAAGACAGTGACTCTCCCAACGCCACCCCATGCTGCGTTCCAAACTCTGATGAGAGGATAGGCTATTACTGCGGCCTCCCCGCTCCTTTGTCTTCCTAACATATGCTGTTGTGCGTTGATCGACCTCTACATCAGCACGGCATCTTTGATAATTGCACCTCGAAGATGAACTGCAGGTTTCAAATCAAGGATCGACTGAGTACCTCTCACGGCTATTATCCTAAACAATGTCCTTCCGATTCTAATTCTTCACTTGCATTAACAGTTTAGTATATAGTATATTTGTCTTTACAATTCATGAGGTTTATTTATATAATAATGTTCGCGGACTATTTCGCTGCTTTGTTCGTTAACTCGTAGGTATTATTTCGATTTTTCTTCTTCTTCTTCTTCTTCTTCTTCTTCTTCTTCTTCTACTGCTACTACTACTACTATTACTACTTCTTCTTCGTAGACTTATTGATAATAGGTCGTGGTGGTATATAGAAATCATTTAATTGAAACAATGAAAATAATTTTGTATGTTTAACTTCCTTTACACCAACACTGGTACGGTAAGAGAGTACCCGTGATTGAAAAGTCGTGGGGTCGATTCTAGCAAGGTGCCAGAAATTTGCGTAATATGTTTAACATCAAGTTTACGGCGCCTGTCGAAATCGAATTCGTAGGTAGACTGACTACATCAGCGATGTCTGTTGTTTTCCTGACCACTTTCGGGCGAATAGCGAAAAGAACCTAGAATACGGTCTATGGACCGCGATTGCAGTGAATAGATGGATCGAACATTCATCCTCATATTACCCATCATCCCTACACGGGCCATCCCATAGATACAGACTTGACATACGTCGGATTGATTGATGTTTCCGTGCACGTCAACTGCTATGGTCATTAGTTCCCTTAGCGTTGTGAATGTGTGATGCCTGAAGGTGGAATCCCCGATGAATGATGAAATCGGGCGCCGATCTAGACGACTGGCGTGTGATTTACCTCTCCAGGTATCTCTCTGAGCGGGGCACCGCATCTGCGGGGACACACTCTAAGCTCCCGGCCGACGTGTATGGTAGCGTACTGCATGCATCGTGTATGTATATATATATATATATATATATATATATATATATATATATATATATATAAACAAGATAAAATACCCAAATTTCTCACGAGAAATCACAATTTTGATTCATTTCATTTAGGCTATATTACAATAAAAGGTTTTCGATTCTTTTTTCCAGTTTCAAAACTTGGGAACAAAAATGGTTGCCGAATCTATTATTTCCCTCCTGTTTTGATAATAATCTTTGTTTCTCTGCTTTAGAAGGTAACTAGATCTCGCATTGTTAATTTTTTATTACTGAAATAATGTTAACTAGTTTAGAAGAATCCTAAAATTTACTCGAAGTCATGAGGAAATAAAACATATTGGCTTAAATTCACATTAATCTGGTAAGATAATACGAATAGATTCTTTGCTAGAGCAAGAAGAATCAACGTAGCGAAACCACAAAAATTACCTCAAAAAACCTCAAACCTATTTTTAAAATATCTGGAAGAATAATCTACTAGAGTATTCCCTATTTCTACTCAAAACGGCTGCGTTGGCTCAGGGCAAAACCTGTTGCCACTGCAGCGACTCTAACTGGGAGGTCCTAGAGCTCGAGCCCCGACGGTGGCGAATATTCCGCATAGTTGGGTGCAATTCAGTCAATGTCTGGAGGAGACCGGGAGTGGTAGCTCCTGATATCACTGCAGCGCCTCTGACCGGGAGGTCCTAGGTTCGAGTCCTGACGGTGGCAGGATTTTCGACACTAGCATTTCAGCTAAGTCGAATTCAGTCGCTGTCTGGAGAAGAATTCTAGCGACCGGCTTCTCTGATCTGTAGTTTTCCGTGGTTTCTCCGATCAACACCAGGCGAATGCCGGAGCAGTACCCAAACAAACAGGACACGGACCGCGCACGATCTGTCCTTCCTCTTGCTTGTCCTACGCTCTCCCCTTACACACACACTTACACTAACATGCACTACACTACCACACATTCCGGGAGACCGGTCGGGAGCTTAGAGCATTCTCGGCTGGGGCGGTTCCCCGCTGGTGGGAGAGCCCTGGTTAGGGGGAAACCCCGCTAGCCGACGGTATGTCGGTGCCGGATCTCGCCATCCAGCAGGGGAAGATCTCAACCATCTCCCGAGGAAAAAACATGCACTACGCTTACGGGACTAATGACATAAGCTGTTGACGCACCCGGAATCATTAACCAACCAACCAATCTGGAGGAGAATTTCAGCGGCTGTCTACTCTGATAGTTTTTCTTTTTTTTTTTAAATCAGTACCGATAGGGGAACGCCAGTACAGGGTCAGTACTAGGGAACGCCAGAACACAACGAACAGGCCATGGACCGCACGCGATCTATCCTCGTTCTCTTAGACACACACTTACTCGTACATGTTCTACACTCTACATTATCACACATGTTGGGTGACCGATAAGCTTGGAGCTTGTCCAGGCTGGGGCGATTGGTTGATGCACCAGCTTGGGGGAAACCCTCGCAAGTCCACTTGTACTTGTATTCGTAGGTCGGGTCTGGATCTCACCAGACACTGCTGCCTCCCACTTTAAAATGTGCATTTCACTTATAGGGCTAATGACCTAAGCACATTAGGCGCCCAGAAATAAGGTGAATCATTTCTATTTATATAAACCTAATTCTAATATTTAATAACGTTTCACCTTACATGTGACCGTACACTCTTGATAAAGATGTTCGCGGCATGAAGTGTACACATCGGAAAAGAAGTTACCAGGCGACATAGAATGGTACAAGAATTGCTTTAAACTTGGATGGGTGGACACGGGTGGAGAATAAAGGGCATTTACAATGAAAATGTTAATAAAGGCTTGAAAAACTTTCCATTCACAATGACCGTAAACGTAGACTTGAACACAGACGCTCGGTAATATCAATACAATAAATACTTCATACAGAAATGCTTGTATACAGTCGAACAACATTACGTAAAACGGCGAACATGCTTGGACGACAATTATTTTGTGCACCATGAATGCCATGAGTGGTAGGAAGTGGTTTGACACAATGTTTCAAGAGCAATTATAATGTAGAACAGCAATTTATGCTCTAACAAACTATATTAGTTTCTTACAAATAAGCTTTGGATCTTGTTACGGTACACAATAGCGTGCTGTGTTTAGATCACGTTAACGTGAACGTGAACACGAAAGCTTGCAGATTGTGACGTTTCACGGTTATGTTTTATGTTTAAGTTTACGATCACATTAACATATGTGAATGGTTCCATTCTCTACCATGGAAACCAACTTGAGTTTATGCTACGTTTACGTTTAAGTTTCATCATGAATGAACCTTAAAAGGGAACGTGTTAGGCATGGTGATGCGACTGAAAGTAGACTACAAGTAAACTACATTTAAATCATTCAGTGTAGCTTATGATATATCCCCCTCGTAAATATCACACGAAGAGAAGGCTATCACCGACTAAAGTGGCTTAGGGCATCAACTGATGTCACTACAGTGGCTCTGACCGGAAGGTCGTAGGGCTAGAGTCCCAATTGCAGCAGGATTGTCGACATTAGGAAGGTCGAGTTCACCCGCAGTCTGAAGGAGAATTTTAGCGGCCGGCTGCTCTGATAGGTAGTTTTCTGTGGTTTCTTCGATCAAAACCAGAAGAATTTTACCCTGGGCAGTACCCCTACAAATGGGCGTCGGATCGTACGCGATCTATCCTTCCTCTTTCTTGTCGTATCTTCACCTCTTACGCGCGCACGCACGCACACACACACACACACACACACACACACACACACACACACACACACACACACACACACACACACACTTATATGCCCTACACTACCACCAGATTGGGAGACCTGTCGAGACCTCTAAACATTACACTTACGGAATTGATCGGCATTTCATTTACGGGACTGATCTTCAAACAGTTGGCGCGCCTGAAAACACGCAAAATAATCAACATAACTATCTTTGTTTTATACACATACACATTTATGATCTAATGTTATAAACATGACAATACCTGGCCACCCACTACAAAAAAGTGATTGTGAAGAATTATCGAATGAAATCATTTAGTAGATTAACAGTAAATACAAACACAGAGTCGCACAACGTTTTCTGTGGCCCCTACGAAGCGAAAGCGTGGTTTAAAAGGCGCGGCTCGACGAGCATCGCGCAAACGCCGGGCGCCTTCGCGAGCGGTCGTATTTTGCACAGCAGTTTATAAAGCGATAAACCAGCGCTCTTTCGCGGGCAACGCCGCCATAATTAAAACCAGCGCGGCTGCCAGCCCAGAGCGGGCCGGGCGGCCGCTCGGGCAGTGCACGGGTCGCGATATCGCAATTTCGGCGCCGCGGCGATATTGCAACTTCAAAGGCCTCCGGGGGATTATACTGATAATAATAATAATAATAATAATAATAATAATAATAATAATAATAATAATAATAATAATAATAATAATAATATGGGACGGCCTCCGGGACGCAGGCGGTTGCGGCAGTCGTTGTCTGCGCTAAAGAGGCTGCAGGTTCGAGTCCTATGTAGGCAAGGACTTATTAGTGATTGTCCCTTCGCCCCTCATTATCATCCTATCAGTTCATAGTGCATAATTCAACACTGTCTGAACAATGGATACAGCCGAAACGGCGGCTGTTCCTCATAGCCAGTAAAGACACGTTAATATCACCGGGATAAACATGACAGAGATCGACAGGGGTTTCTTCAATTTGGAAACAAATCGTATGCATAGTTTAGGCGATAGTGTTGTTTACTTTCACTAGACGGGCAGACGAATAGACAGACGGTCTGACGTTTTGAAAAAAAACAACTCTTTTTCGGTAGAAACCCCACAACCTTTATTTCCGTTGAAATATCGAAATTGATTTTACGCAGCCTTACATAACTTTCTCTATACTACGTATATTACTCCGTATATACGAATGTATAAGAGAAAGTAAATAATAATAATAATAATAATAATAATAATAATAATAATAATAATAATGTGAAACGGACGTAGCATTTGCCATGAATTTCAAGAAAATTTAACACTACTACTACTACTTAACATGATCTAATTTTATCTTGTGATATTTAATACAACACAGCAACTAGAGCCGGACAAACGCACTCTATTATCGATCGTTTTCGCTTGCTTACTTTCGCGGCCTCGAAGGGCGTGCCTCCCCCTTATCTGAATACGAGATCAATACGGAGGTCTCTGTCAAGGATCGGACCTGCTGGTTGAGCGCATTCTCGGTTGTTCTGGGAAGTATCGGCGGAGCATGCCCTGTGCTCAGTTCGCTGGTAGATGCGTTTTGATTCTCTTGTGTAGAGCCCCATGAGCTCCCTTAGCACAAAAACAAAACAAAATAGAATTTTAAGTAATTTCAATACAAAACGAGTGATGTTAAAACACTTTTTTTCTCGCATTTCTTGTAATGATCATCCAAAATGACGGAAAAAATTTTCACACATTCAAAAAAACTTATATTACATTATTTAAATATTTAGTTTTTAAGAAGGAAATATATTAAGAAAAATCCTAACTTCAATATTAAAATTGTACGAAAGTGCCAAAATTTTAAAACCTTTGCTATTTTTGAAAATAACCCGAGTTCAACGAAAATGAAATCCATGCCATTTGCACACACAAATCCAGAACAAATGTTAAGAAAAAGTGAGGTTTTTAAAAAAAATTGGTTCACGAATTTCTTTAAAAATACCTTTATTTGACAAAAATACGCGAAAACTACTCATATTTACCAAAAATTGCTCATGACCTTATTGAAATATCCCTCCGATGGGCCCATGGGGTCTTTTGGGACCCCACAGGCATTTTCTGTCTTGTAGTGATTGAAGTATTTGTACTTTGTAAATTTGTCTTCAGCGTTCGAAATGTCGCTTTTTAGTTCATGTTGTACAATATGCATCGCAGTTTAAGTTACTTTTTTCCTGCTTGAAAAAAACTTGCCAGAATTATAAAAATTATTAGAACTGGTAATTGAGGTCTTTAAAGACCCCTCACGAAAATTCCAGTTCGTTGTTGTTTTTAGTTTATTATAACATTATACTGAGTGTTATTTCGAGGAATATTTTCATTGTGTTTTGGTGGGACTGTGCAACGTTGTTGTAGTGTCTTTTTTTCAGATAAAGCACATACGGTTCTTGATTGCGTAATCTCGGAATATGACTCACGGGTTTCTGATATTGTGTATTTTCATTTCCTGTTTTCGTTAGTTTTTTGTTGACGTCTGTCTTGTAACGTAACTGTTGTCTTAGTAAGAAAAATCCTGAAGTATTAGTGAGAAAAAAGTTTGGAATTTAAACATAAGAACACATTGAAAATAATGCGTTTTAGATCGATTGATTAGTGATTCTGGTCTCGTCGACTACTCAGGTCATTAGTCCAGTAAGTGTAGTGCATTTTGTGTGAGGATAGGACAAGGAAGGGGGAGGAAAGATCGCGCGCGGACTGTGGCCCTTTTGTTAGGGGACTGCTTCGGCATTCCGCTGGTCTTGATTGGACAAACTACGGAAAACCATGGCGTAAGTATTATTACACCATGCGGAAAACTGCCGATCAGCGCAGCCGGACGCTAGAATTCTCCAACAGAGTGCGACTGAATTATATCTAGTTATCTTTGAAAATCCCCTGAGGGACCCGAATCCTAGGACCTCCTGGTTAGAGGCACTGCAGTGACATCAATTGAAGCCCTGAGCTACCTCAGTCGGTGCGTTTTAGATATTTAATAGACCCATTTGAGCAAGTTGAGAGATCTGGTTTCACCTCCAGCATTCGTTATCCATCATTTCTTTTTCGTCCGTCAACGCAGAGGGCACATCCCAATAGCAAACCTGGTATCGGTTCGTCGCGATAATGGCAATACCGGAAAATTTACGGACCTAGTGATCTGGACGCCCTGGATTTGCTTCTGAGAACGATCAGAACTGAACGTCTTTATATCCAACTCCTACAGCAACTTTAATAATACTAAATTTCAATAAATAATCGCTTTTATGTCTTGGCAATCGTGCATCAGGTGAAAACAGCAATTTAAAAGCAATTATATATTTTTTGCATAATTTTACAAGGAAGAGTAAAACTATATGTGAACTCGTTATGAGGAACTACCCTCAGGCAGTTTCGTTTTATTCCACACTTCTCAGTCATGATTGACTCCTTATAAGAAGGAAATATGTTAACATTTTCTTACCATCGGTAATCCAGTGACATTCCTGTTAAAATGATGACGAATGACGCTTTATACATTTCAAATCATCAAGAACTGTTTCGTGCTGTTTAATGAATCATGTATATTTGCAGGTGTAAATTCTCTAGATACCTTCGATATTTTTCGCGGAGCTCGCGCAACCTACAAAGTTTGCACGGTCCAATTCCCGAGGCAATTACTGACTGGTGACAGCTACAATCTGTCAAGTTAAATAGTAGTAAGGTTATGTTGTTAGGTGAGTGAACAGTCGATAATCGAAGTGCTCCTGGGCACAGGAAGTCGTAATCATTAAGCGCACTCGTTTCATAACATTTGCTGTAACAAACTTATTACAGCTGCATGCACACACAACGTCGAGTGAAGCGTGTAAAGATAAAACGCCGGATGAAGCAGCAAGTACTTCATTCAAAGATACAATAAAACCAACTCCAAACAACTTCTACAAAAGTCAATCATAACGACCTAAAGAAAACTAATTCTCTTCGTTCCAGGGTGGAACGCAATTGATTTTTTTTATTTCGAAAGCTGGATTTTAAAAAAATTAACTAATTTTTAATTTTAATATGAATTTTTCATCCAAACAATATCCTAACAAATAAAGTTCGTTTTATATTTACATATTATTGACATGATGAAACAGCCATAAACTATTATTTGGGAATTATATAGCAAATAATATTTATTAAAATTTATTGAAAAAATATCCTTAATGTTTTATCGTTGGCTTTTATGATAGCCATTAATGCAGACGTGCCAAACGTTATGTTAAATGAAGTTAAATAATGCCGTAGAAATTGGATGTCGATATTTTGATGAAAGAAAAAACATTTTCAGAATATCAAAAATGTATTTTTTTAATAGTTCGTCTCTCTACCAGTCTATGAACAACTCTAGCGCCTAAACTGTACATTTTCGGGGAAACCCAAGGCGTTGCCCGCGCTTCTGCATCATTCCCTTCTTTTCTAGAGCTCGTGAGCTGGTTCGCGAGCTGTCGGCGAGCGTCATGCTCGAAGGGCTTGAGGTGGCCAGAGCTGCTCTAGGCGACTGATTAGTGTTAACAGGTGTACCAATCAGTGAGGTTATTCGTTCCGTAAGAATAGTATCGCGGCAGATGACGGTGATATTCCTTCCGCTGGATGGCGAGATCCTGCGCCGACCTAAACGACGGTTTGCTCGGGTTTTCCCCCGGTATCTCACACGAGTGGGCACCATCCTAGTCTCTATAGGTTCAAGTTACCGATTCGTCTCCCGCCATATGTTGTAGTGGAGAGGATGTAAGTGTGTATGTGTGTGTGTAAGTTAGGGATGAGGATAGGTACGTTAGAAGTGAGGACAAGGAAGAGGAAGAAAAGCGCGGTCCATCGACCGTTGTTGGGGTACTGCATTCTTCTGGTGTTGATCGGAGAAATCTCGGAAAATTACCAACCAGTGCAGCCGGTTGTTAGAATTCTCTAGACAGCGGTCGAATTGGAGTCTAAAATTCTATGAAGCTAGAGTCTAAAATTTTGCCAAAATCGGGACTCGCACCCCAGGAGAATCTCCCGGCCAGCGGTACTGGAGTGACATCAGTTGATGGTCTGAAGCGCCTCTAGCCGGTACTCTACGTGATAAAGAGTTACTGTAGATGCACATTAATAATTGAGAATTGTCTTTAACCTGAAAAAAATTAAAATTACCAACAAGATACATACTCAGCTCATTAACCCAGTATGCAGCAGGCATACTTAGCCCCGTACGTACAGTCGACTCCTGTTAGAGTGAACTTCTGGGGACTAACCTTTTTGGTTCACTAAATCCGAAGATGTCAAAATTAAATAGAATTTTTACACAGTGATACATTTTATTAATATAGAGATACAACAAAATACATGAAGAGCACGATCTGAAAATTTGAATATCTTTATTTGTTCTTAACAAATCAATTATTTTCAATTGTTTACTTGGTACATTGTTCAATAGAAATTTCTCCGAATTCTTCTTCAGAGTTCGTGTTCTGTCCACACTTGACTCTGTGTGATTGTGCTCTGAGTTGAAGTATCGCAATTCAGTCTTTACACCTTTCAACATCTGTTGGATCACCATCCCATTCTCCAAAGGTCATTTTACTCGAGAAATAACATACGAGATGCTTTCGGTAGGGGAATGGGTGAAGCAGCTATTGAAACTGATCGCTTTTCCGCGTGGCACGGCGTATTTCGCCAGTAACACCAAGCTTGACACTGAAGCAAGAAATCGCGCGTCGCCGCCGCCAGTTGTAGCCTACGCAGGACACGGCCTTCGTTTCCGCAGTGAAGATGAGGGCATAACGTCATCAATAAAATCCCCCATTCCGGATACGCTACCTTCATCCCAGGGGACAGGGGACACTTCGATAATGACCTTTGGTCGACGATATTTTTTTCTAGCTTCCTAATGTTGGAATTTGTGCCACTGGGGCGATATATTTTTTCCAGAAGGGAATTAATTTCCAGGACATTGTATATCCTACGTTCACTATAGCCGAGGTTCAGGTTCACTATTACCGAATCTTCTTATGCTTATTTGTGATGTATATGAAACGGGACCATTGACTTAAGTTCATTATTACCGAGAGTTCACTATATCCGAGTTCACTATAACCCGAGTCGACTTGTAGAATGCATGTTAAATCCCAGGAGGCGGCAGGGTCCCTTTCCCGCTGGAACATGAGATCCGGTGCCGCCCTACACGTCGGGTTGCAAGATTTCCTCCCTGCAGATACCTCCGCCAACGGGGCGCCGTCCCATCCGGAATAAGCTTAAGTCCCCCACGCTCCCCCCAGAACTGCCGACACGTGAGGTAGTTTTCCTGAAGGCGACACCAAAGGCGCGTGCCGGGCGTTTACAAACACGCGCAAGGAACTCCTTTGTAACGCTTCATCGCAGGCGGCTGTTGACGCCTGGAGCAACCAGTTTGTTTTCCGAAGCAAGTGCCTAAAGAACCCTTGAGTGTTTGCACTGTTTGCAGGTTAATTGCACTGCTTGAAGTCGAAACCAGAAATAACTTAGGAGCCACGTGGGATACCGAGGACGTGTTTGGTGAGTTTCGTTGCATGGTCCAAGAAAAAGAAAGAACGTATTTTAAAAATAGCCCAAATTATTTTATAATATTCAATATTTGTCAGTAGGTTATAATATTTAAATTGTATTCGTAATATTAAAAATTGAGAGAAATATGTACTAAAATACGTCAATGGGAATCAAAATCTTCAGAAAAAAACTTATGGATTTAGTACTGACCGAGGTCTGCAGATTTCTGAAGTTGTCGCGAAAGGGAATTGCAGCACGAATTGAGATGAATGTAAAGTGCATCCAGTAACTGAGATTTTTGTCAGTGGCGGTTTCTCAGGGGTCCTCGCCAGGAATGAGAGGAAAATCCTCTTCAAATACATTATTTATCTAAATTAATTAAATGACCAAATAAAATATTTGTATTAATGTTTGAGGGAAAATGTACAAAATTCGAGTTGACAACTAAGCTTTGAGCGTTTTTAAACCATCCGCCCTTTTATGCGACGCACAAACAATCGAAACCGCTTTAAGGAGGAATACACAGCTTTTCTTCCCGTCCTGTTTTAATTCCCCACATTACTTTTCCATGGACTCAGGGCTGAAGAGAGGAATTCCTTCCTTAGTTGAACAACCCTCTAGTGATACCTTTTCTAACGAGATCAACGATGCGTTACGACGCGATGAGTCGAGGACAGAGGCTGGCGCATGGTGTAAGTGCTGGTGGAAGGGGCATCCCAAACCGAGGGTTTTCCGTTATTCCCTCGCAAGGCGATGCATGTTTTGTTTCATTTGAAGTTGTTTGTACTATTGACTTCTTTATAGTTCTTAAGAAACTTGCACGAGGCGCCACTGGCTTTTATGTTATAATACATATAAATAATCCTCCGAAATTCTAATCAGAAATAAAAAAATGTCCATTGTGAAATCCATTGTGTATGTCCAAAGAAATTAAGAAAACTTCCCTCCTTATATTTTCTCTATCTGATGACAGAGTTTATTCTACAACATCATTTGTTTCATTTCAAATTCCATTAATTATGTATTGTGTAAGTGGGAACAAGGACTTGTATTCGGACATTTTTCTCAAAAATCCAAACAAAATAGAACTAGTAGACTTCTGGACAAAAAAACCTTGGGATCGCATTGGTGCGGAAAATCTCGCGCAGTCACGCGAGTCTTCTGTGTGTCTAAGTTAACTGCAGAATCTTTGGTTCTGTAACTTTGTGGAGTCAAAGAGAACACAAACAAACAGCGTAAATGCGTCGGGACGCTCACGCGAGGTGTGAATCAGCACAGCACGTGGAGTGCGGGAGAAGAAACGGTGGTACAAGGCAGTTACAACTAGAGTGGGTCAACAAGCATTTTTATGAGAAAATGTCAACGCTTCCGGAAAGACAGACAGGTCCAGATGTAGTTCTTGCAGTAGGAATCCGCTGACAGCAACAAACACGTCACCGGAACACACATTTGTGAGAACTGCTCATTAACTAATGACAGAGTGGGCTATGCCACATATCTCAGGTTGAGTTAATGGTGAGGTTGGCCAACTCTGGCTCTAAACGTCTCATATGACATTATGTTTCCTGAAGGTACTAGTTATTATGAAAAACATATGTCTAATGAATCTGCCACTTCGCCTGTGAAATATCCTGTGTCAGGGATACGTGATGAGTTATGCAAAGGAATCGGAAACCTTAACCAATTTTACGACAACACAGTTAAAATGCATCTGTCAAGAAACGTAAATAAATGAACCGCCGGTATTATGTCAAAACAAACAGAATAAAGGATCACCGATAAAAATAATAAAGAATAACCGATTTGTGAGAGTGTATTTTAAAGAGAATTGAGAGAGAATTATAAAGACTATTCATGTATGAAGAAGATCCAGACTTCGAACCGGAGACGTCCTAATTGTCGGGATCCTATAGAAACTACGGCTATCGAGAAGAAATCTCGATGGCTGATATTAAGAGTAACGTCTTGGGGCACGCAAGCGAAGCTATGCAGAAAACGAACTCCAAAACGCGAAACGAAGCAAGGAGATCAACCTCGATGCAAAGCCTGAGACCACCTCAGTGAGGTGCAAGTCAGCGTAGACGCCTGCCGTGCACTGATGTGTGTTTCTCCGTGCGCGCAGGGGCGTGTCGTACAATTGTGTATGTGTAACAGAGGATTCGCGGACCAGCAGCCAGTCAGGAGGAAAAAAGTGCGAGGTGGTAGTGGTGGAAGGAGGTATGCTGTAAAGGAGGATGGGAGGAAAGAAGAGGAGAGAGGAAGAAGAGGCAAGAGGACGAGATGGGAGGATTCGGACGGCCAGAGAGAATGCGACGGGGGATGGGAAGGGGAGAGATCATTAATGAGGGAGTAGACAGGCTAGTGTCAAAAATCCTGCCACCGTCGGGACTCAAACCTAGGATCTCCCAGTCAGAGGGATTGCAGTGACAACAGTCGATGTCCTGAACCATCTCTCCCGGTAGCTCAGATTGGGAGTAGGCGGAATGTGGTAGATTAGATGGTCAGAAGGGGCGTAGGTATTCGGGTGGCATGTTGGCGTGTACGAACAGCGAGAGGCAAAACCAATCAATTCTTCTATCGTCGTCCTCCGACATCCGCTGCCCGTTTTTCTCGCCACCCAGTGCGATATAGTTTCTTAAGCCGTGTGTATACGCGATGGAGTCGCTGAGGCCGGATCCCTCAATACGCTATACACGGAAATTGTGCAAGCTTGCTGAGTCTTTGCTTGCTTTCAGTTCAGGTTCGAAACAAGATGTTAAACAAACATCGCGACGGCTGAGGCAGCTAAAAGATTAAGCGCCCGTATTATTTTGCAAGCCTAGCATGTTTGGTAGTGTAGTGCTTGTGTGTGTGTAAACGGGCGAAGATAGGAACAAGGAAGAGGAAGGAAATATCCCGCGCGGACCGGCCCATGCTTGTTAGAGTACACTGTCAGAAAGTTCTGCATTACTTATAATGTAATAGTGCAAAGTAATTATCATGAACGAACATTAAATTTAATGTACACGTACAGTAAATTTAATGCACGTGTGCATTAAATTTAGTGTACGTGTACAATTAAATTTAATATACGCATGTACATTAAATTTACTGCGCGTGTACATAAACTTTACTGTACATGTACGTTAATTTAATATATCCATGTACATTACATTTACTGTAGTGTACATTAAATTTAATTTACACGTGTACATTAAATTTAATTTACACGTACTTTAAAGTTACTGTATGTGTACATTAAATTTAATTTACATGCATGATAATTACTTACATGTACTTTTATATTAAAAGTAATGCAGATGTTTCTGGCAGTGTACTTTCTACATCTCCTTCAAGTGCAAATTCTTCTACTCCTAAAACGACATGGCAACCAGTGCACATAAATGATGTTCCATATCTACAAATTTCGTATCTTTCCTATGGAATAATGAAATGATGAATTGTAAATTAGAAGATGCGGATTCGATGGTATAACGGTCAGCGTACCGGACTGTTGTACCCGAGTTTGCGGGTTCAAACCCGATCGAAGCCATGGATTTTTAAGGGCGAAAAAATCCTTCGTACGCCTTCCTTCGGAGGGGAAGTAAAGCCGGCTGTCCCATGTTAGTACATTTACTGCATGTAAAAGATCCTCAAGCCTAAAAGAAGCCTCTGAGCAAAATTGAGATCCGCCTGTTTCGTCGCCCAAGATAATACCTCCTTTCTCCGCTAGGTGGTGAAAGGAGCGTAACGAAATTTGCGTGGTTAGACGGAAGAGCGGGCCTGATGGCCCGAGTCTCGCCACGTAAAATAAGGCATTAACTAACTAACTAACTAAATTAGAGGACAAATGGAGTCAAGTTAACATGTAGATAATTAGTGCAGCAGTAATCCTGAATCATTAAAATTAGGTAAAAATTAAATCTAGGTGCCACGGGGATTAAGTTATTGTAAAGATCATGGGTGACAAAAATCCTTTTTATTTCTAGTATTATTAGAACCCTTATAATGCCCTTGGCGCATAAATAAAAATTAACTTGTATATTAAATATTTTCGAAATAATTTTACTAAGAATTTATTTAAGGAATATGAAAGAATGAATAAACATTTTACTTTTATTAATAAACAAAAATGTATTTTATTAAAAAAAACTATCAGCACTTGAGGAATGAAAAATTCACAACTTATTACGATATACTCTTCATTGTATTTTGTCCATATTTTTTGCCAATTTAAAAAGTGCAGAATCAAATTTTCTCCACCTTTATTATGGCCTTTTGTCTCTTTCTGTTGGATTTATTTTCATAATTTCCCAGAAAGTAATAATTTTATTGTTAATAAATAATATTTATTCAGCTTTACCTTTTTACACAGTTAAAGAAATAACAATAAAAGAACTGACAGAGGCAATGTATTTGTTTGTACATAGGCACTCAGTACAAAAAGAAGAAAGATACGTGTACAATAAAAGAACAAAATGAGAAAGAAAATTGATTTAATGTAAAATAAAACTATTAGTAATATTATTACTAGATGTTAATATTATAATTATATAATGTTACCTATAATTCTGGGAATAATTCTAGAAATTACTAAATCAGAAAACTATTTGGTTCGTACGGGTACAATCCATTCTCTATTTAACAATATCCATTTTGACAATGTTTTCTTAAATGTTATTTTACTGTTACTTAAAACAGACAAATTGCCAGTATATTAAAAATTCTCAAGGTTGTAATATAACTACATACTTTTTTCTCAAATGTTCTTTCGATAGTAATAATTTATTTAATGAAGCATTGTTTTTAATTTAGTGCGTAGTAGTAATACAACTCTAACTTACCTTCGTATGAATTCGAGGGTTGTTTGTAATTTTGCAGAATATGTATATCTAAAAACGTAATAGTTGGCAAATAATATTATCACACCTTCAATAACGTCTTTACAAAATAGTGAAAATTATTGTTCCCGGAACACAGTTATTTACTTTGAACTTACTATTTAATACACATTTCCTGAACTTCAGTTTTTTCTATTAATTTGTTTGATCCAGTGTTATATTTAAACAGTCACTTGCAATCTGCAGCACATATACATTAATAGGTAGAGATTAACCAATTTCACATTTTATGAAAATAATATTATATGTTAATAATGAAAATAGTATTAAATAAATAATACTAATTAATAATCAGACTTTACCTTCACAAATCTAATGCCTGAATTGCTTCAGCTTCTCTCGGTTTTAACCGCCTACCTCTCTAGGAAACTGCTGTGATGAGAACAGGAAGTGAGGAATAACATTTATGCGTTTCACACGTTTTCATATCAGAAACTTATGAAAACGTTTTTTTTTTTTATTTTGCATACGTTTTAGAAAAGAATACTATTGCTCTACCACATAAGAACACGACTGCAACACTTCACAATACGAATAAATGCGAAACTTTAGAGTTCCTGAAATAGGCTGCGAAACCCGTCACCCATTGTCTTGCCTGCAAGGAACAGGAAGGGTTCGGAATTTTCTAAGCCGCACCTAAAATAAACCCAGACGAGACCCGACAGCAGGCAAACGTTGCAGAAGCGCAGCATGACTGCGAATATTTTATGTTCAAATACAATATAAAAGGTTTTGTAGAAAAATGATAAATTATTGTACATTATAAAATATAAATCTCACACAAAAATTATATTTTAAATTTATTATACGTTAGTTTAAATAGTGGAAGAAAATATTTTTAAGTTTTTAACCAGTATCTGTGTTCCATGTGTTCCATAATTATATATCAAATCTGGGGTAATTTTAATTTAAACATGAAATTTAATGACGAATTATATTAATCTCTCTTTAATGTAAAAGTACTAAGTTTCAAGTACTGATGTACATTAAATCTACATAGATTTTAATTTAAACATTAAATTTAATGTACAAGTACATTAATATTCTCATAATGTGCAAGGTACATTTAATTTCGTGTAGTCGTGCATTAAATCTACATTGATTTTAATTTACGTATTAAATTTAATGTACAAATACATTAATCACACCGTAATGTGCAAGGTACATTAATATTAATGTACAGTCGTACATTAAACATACATACAATTTAATGTAACTTCTGACAGTGCATTGCTTGGGCATTCGCCTGGTATTAATAATAGAAACCACTCTATCAAAGCAGTTAGCTGCTAAATTCACCAGCAGATGTTGATTTATAAATATGCTGCAGTAGTTGCCACTGAGCCATTGCAGGCGGAATAGGAGTCTGAAGCACTTGTAGTAGCACATGATCAAGTACGAAGAACTCGCCATTCTGAGATGACTTTCATGAAAACAACTTACGATGACAGCAGCATACAATGTGGGTTGTTTCCTAAAACACACCGATCACACTGTCACCCATTCTATCCAAAGATGAGGGAAGGCATAGCAGTGTTAGATCATATTTGTAACAGGTATTTTACAAATCTGACGAATGTTACAATTGTAATCATCAACAGCTGCGCACTTTACTATTCTACATTTGCATACATTTGCGTTCTATAAGAGCTCTTATGTAGTACTATTCGTACTACATAAGAGTGAATAGATCAAATATTGTAATCCAAGGTAATTCTATCATTTGATGAAAAATCTTACAAAACTTCCAGGATGTAGCACATATTACCATCTCCAGCAGATAGTATTGTTTGGAGCGGCAGAAAATTGAGGAAAGTACAATAGAAAGAACAGTATCACCAAACGCCTCAGAAAGAATTATTTTTTTACTGACGAATAAGAACTGACGCAGTACATCAAAGAAATATTGATAACAATAATAATATTAATAATCTGTACAATATTAATAATCTGAACAATCAATACAATATTAATAATCCTGATGCGTGTCAATTCTTACGTATTCCTTAGGGGTAATGCATCGGCTCCAAGTCGATATTGAAAACATTAGAATCATGCTACGAACTACATTTACAGGAAATAAAATAATTTACAGAACTCTACTTCTGAGTGAAAGGAGGTTGGCAAGGCCTCAGAGATCTGAAATATCTTTAATTCATTGGAATTCAGGATATCTGTAGTACGTCCTGAATTCGAATTATACAAATGAATTCCTGAAAGTCTACCACTATTGATAGAATATATTCAATTAAATTTGACAAAAAATCAAATTAATTCGATAAATCTTTCCAGAATTGTTGTTTCTTCGCAGATCTTTAAGGGCAAAAATTGAATGAATCTTGCGTACTCCAGATCTAAAAGAAAAGACAAAGAATGAGATATTCCAGATGCGACACTGGCGACAATTTTACGGGGAATCTAATAAATGCAGGAGCAGGGGTGTAAATAAAACTTTTCCATGTTATTCTACAGATAGAAATAATTTGTTTTTGTAATAAATGACTTTGGTAAATAAATGTTCAGATAACATTGGGTGTCTTCCGCTAGATTTAAATAAAATAAATATCTCGTTTAAGTAGTTTTGTCAAATTCGGAATAAAAATGTGAATTTCAAATTTCGGTATGTATAAGCATTACAGAACGTCACACTTGACCCTACTAACAGTTCGCACTAACCGACGAGAAGTCCTGAATTATCTATGTCTGCGCGTGCAGACCATTGCTACAATACATAAAACGTATGGGCCCAGAAACGGTGTATCACGACCACCCACTAACTTCCAAATTATGCGCACTTATTTCACATTCGCGTACAAATGACTCCTAAATTAAGAGTCATAATAAAACCAAATGCAAATTTGAGACTTCCTATACCCTCAGAAATGTCGGTGTTCGTAAACAAGAAATACAGCTAGGAGGAACATTAATATTTTAATTGGGCGATTACCCGGAGCTGATTAGAATAAATCTCCGCGGTGCCGGCGGTACCAGGTGCGGGGGGGGGGGGAGCGGGAGGAGGTGGGGGCCGAAGTGAAGGTACAGGGCGGATGTGGCAGATGAAGCGACTGCGCGGCGGAGTCGAAGGCAGGAAAGATCGACGCTGAGATGGATGTGAGGGCAGCAGTTGGGGTGGGGTTGGTTATGCGGAAGATAATGGCATCAGAGGAAGATATGGCAGCACGGCACCGGGGGCAGTAGGAGACACTACATTGGCAACGGAGGTGGTGTTTGTGGTGGCGGCGGCGGCGGCGGAGATAGCGAAGAAGATGGCGGAGTAGGGGCAGAAGCTTCGTGCATGGACATGCGTAGTGATGGTGTCGGGAGGGAACGGGCAGCGTCGGTAGGGGCAGTAATGGCTAAAAAGGAGGCGACCATAGTGGAGGTGGTGGTAGCACCGATGGCGGAGACGGCGATGACGAGAGAGGCGATGGAAGAAGCGGCAAAGATGGAGGTGGAGAAGGTGGCAAGGATAGAGGAGGCAGTTGTGATGGATCGGTCAGAGGTGATCGCGGAAGCGGAGGACGCAGAAAAGGAGGCAAAGTTCCAGAAGCGGAGTCGATAGTGACGGAGACGGTGATGAAGCGATAAAGGAAGAGGTTGCAGAAGAGGAGTCGGCGGCGGCGGCGGAGGAGACAGAGGAGGAACAGGTGGCGGAGATGGCGGCGGCGGAAGAGGAGGAGGTGGAGGGGAAGGCGGAAAAGGCGTAGGAGGCGGTTGCAGAAGAGGCAGAGGAGGCCGTGGCAGAAACGGTAGAAGAGGTGGAGACGGCACAGGTGGTGGTGGAGGCAGTGAAGGAGGCGGAAAAGACGGAGGCAGTGGAGGAGGCGGAGGTGGCGATGGCAGATACGGTAGAGGAGGTGGAGACTGTGGAGGAGGCGGAGGAGACGCAGTGGAGGCGGTGGACGAAGCGGTGGTGGAGGCGGAGGCGGAGACGGCACAGGCGGTGGTGGCAGTGGAGGAGGCGGAAAAGACGGAGGCGGTGGAGGAAGCGGAGGTGGCGATGGCAGACACGGTAGAGGAGGTGGAGACTGTGGAGGAGGCGGAGGAGACGCAGTGGAGGCGGTGGACGAAGCGGTGGTGGAGGCGGAGGCGGAGACGGCACAGGCGGTGGTGGCAGTGGAGGAGGCGGAAAAGACGGAGGCGGTGGAGGAGGTGGAGGTGGCGATGGCCGACACGGTAGAGGAGGTGGAGACTGTGGAGGAGGCGGAGGAGACGCAATGGAGGCGGTGGACGAAGCGGTGGAGGAGGTGGAGGCGGAGGCGGAGACGGCACAGGCGGTGGAGGCAGTGGAGGAGGCGGAGGAGACGGAGGCGGTGGAGGAAGCGGAGGTGGCGGTGGCGGCAGTGGCGGAGGCTGCGGAGGAGGCGGTTGCGGAGGCAGCCTTCCATCAAAGTCAGGGGGAGCGCGTTATCGGGCAGAGCGTCGCCGCGCCGGCCCCCCACGGCGCCCGGCCGATGGGATGAGCTTCTGCGCGAAGGCGGCGGGAGGCGGCATTCCTCAGGAGGCAAAGGTGAGGTGGCCGCGGGAGGTGACCCTAGGAGCGAGCGATGGCGGTCACTTCTCAGAAACCGAGGAATTAGCGGTCGTGAGTGAAGAGTCCGAGATTGGCTTCTGGTTATACTCGTCTTGGATGAAGTGGAGCAAACTCGATGCTAGGAATACTAACAGAAAATATGTGCATCCGGAAAGGCGGATTGGCTAAGGCAGGGACAACGCAGCGTGTTAGTTGAAAAGTACTTAATCCTTGACGTTTATGAAACATGCATTGCAGTGTACACGCATTGTCTAGAATTAAATAAGATTAAGAAACAAAAATTGTTTAATAGTATTAAGGCTTCGTGAAAGTATTCCTAAAAATGAAAATATTCGTTTCAAACTCGCAGGGCCTCGAGTTCGTCCATATTGATCGGAAAATATCAAGATAACATATACAATATCACTATTTACATAATATATACATAAAAATGTAACAAATGTAAAAAAAACAGAAATGTAACCGACCTTCTTGTTTGAGGCTGTGCACACCCATAGCGTCAGAAAACATACAATACCCACAATTCAGTGGTTTTGCTTCCATTTCGTACACATGATGTACGGTCATTCAGGGAGTCGCGAATTCTTTCAAAATATCAAGTCTTTCATCTGACATATCTGTTGCCAGCAGAATTTATTTGAATTTTTTTACACATACACTCGAAACAATACGTTGGTATCGTGGGCATCAAGATCTCCCGCAAATCACTCATAGCTCTGCCAGGTGAGTCAAGTGGCCAGTGGCCGCTCTGAGCCCGCGCATGTCGCTTGGACAAATCTGCGCTTGAGCACCTGCCTACGCGGGGTAGCCGCTCGCCGGCAGCGGAGCTCTGCCGGGGACGCGGCGCAGACAAATTGCACGACGTGCGCCCGCCGCCCGTCGATTTGTCCCGAGCGCCACCTCGCACCGCACACGCCGCATCCCGCACTCGACACACGGCACCGCGCACCTGACCCGGGCACCCGGCCTCACGCGTCTCGCATAGGGCACACGGCACTACGCACCAGGCACAGCGCACCTGACCCGGGCACCCGGCCTCACGCATCCCGCACGCGGCACACGGCACCGCGCTCCTGACCCGGGCACCCGGCCTCACGCGTCTCGCATAGGGCACACGGCACTACGCACCAAGCACAGCGCACATGACCCGGGCGTCCGGCCTCACTAGTTCCCGCACACGGCACCGCGCACCAGGCACCGCGCACCAGGCACCCCGCACCAGATTCCAGGCATCCGGTCTCATGCATTCCGCACCCGGCACCCGGCACAATGCCACCTGACCCAGCGGGCACAGCGCACCTGACCCGAGCACCTGGTCTCACACATTCCGCACCCTGCACACGGCACTATGCACCAGGCACAGCGCACCTGACCCTGGGCTCCCGTTCTCACGCATCCCGTACTCGGCACACAGCACCTCGCACCATGCGCAGCGTATCTGACACCCGATTTCTAGAATTCTGCTAACGACGATTGCGAAGCCAGAGTCGGCTACTTCGCTTGTCAAGAAATCCGACATCACTCGTGCTTCAACTCGAACTTTCACTCGCAACGTCACGCTAATGGTCCTGGTACCCTCTTGTCATGGTGCGTGAAGTTCATATACATCCTTCGCTGCTAGCTACACCGTTCCGAGTCTCAGACAAATGCATTCTGCTTCAAATATATGAGATATTAGTCGCATGGATTCATAAAATACGTTAACAATACTAAATCTTCAAAATTAATATTTTACTCTTCTCGGTATCTTGATCGTCCCCGCGTGTGGAACTATTAGCTAGCACGAAAGTTTTCTTTTCCATTTCAGACTGTAGGTATTGAATTGTAATTTAATGTGTCCATTCTTTATTCGTCCTCCTATTTTCTCTCGATATGCTGTATACAACACATTTTCACTGGGGCCCTAATGATAGCACATTAGAATAAAACTGCAAAATTCCATGGAAAAAATGAATCAGACACTTTCGAAGTCAATACTATTCTCGAAAGAATTTAGTAATGTTTTCTTCGCTCACAAGTTCTGGATAAAGGAACAGTTTTTAAGTGGAAGAACAGATCTCAGTGCTTAGTTATTTTTTATTAAAATCCAACTGATACATCATTTAAGTCATCTTGAATAAGCGGTTGGCAGCATGAATGGAAGCAGAATCGCTATCTCCAAGCGAAATATTATGAGGGTGAATGAGTTTTAAGTGTTGGACACGACGAATGAGTTTTAAGTCTTACGAGACAAGACGAGCAATTGTTCCTTCTGTGGCTTATGAATCCAAATTAAATGACAGTAACTAAAATGTTCGGAAGATTTTTTCGCAGTATATTTATTGGACTGGATGATATAAAATTTCTGAGTATAGACTAATGGGTTTTACTTTCTCGTGTACATACGTATATACGGGAGTAATATACGTAGTATAAAGAAAGTTATGTAATACAGCGGAAAATCGATTTCGAGATTTCAACGGAAATACACGTCTTGGGATTCCCTGATACCGAAAAATAACAAAAACAAGATTTTCTCAAAAACAGCTCCAAATTTTTTCTGTAAATGTTTGGTATGGGTAGTAACAAATACACCCTCTCCGATGATGTAAACACCATATTGCTCTATTATTTTGTTTTTTCAAAAATTACAAAAATGTAATTTGTTTTACTAGTCTCTCACGTCGGAAATATTTACACTAGAGGCGATTTGTTCACATTATTAGATTTATGAGTAAATGTGCTTTAAATAACGTCAAAGTTCTTCGAAAACTAAACAGTTTTCTGTAAAAATTTGCTCTAAATTCCGCATTTTCAGAAACGTTCAAACGCCATTTTCTTGAAAATGGCTCTCAATTTTTTCTTCAAATTTCTCCAAAGGATAGTGCTAATTGCACAGTTTAATATGACATAAAATTCATTTTTCTGTATTATTACTTGCTATTTTGCTGTGTCTTAGCCTTCTTTAATATTATGTTATTATATATTATATAATGTTGTAATATTATATAATATTATATAATAATATATAATTATATTGTATAATATTATATAATAATATAATTTAGGTTCTACTTTTTTGGAACCCGAAAAGTTGCGAAAATTTCAAAAATCTTTCTTTGGGCCGCAATAGATTGAAGCAGGCAAGAAGGAGGGGCAAGACCACGCCAAGGAAATTAGAAAACTACTACGAGAAAGTCTGTGCCATTCTGTAGCACCTCTAGTTTGATTTTATAAAGATATTTCATTACAACCAGATGCTAAGACGACGACTATTCCATCGAAATCTGCTAATTGTATTAAAACTATCGTACGATAAATACGATACAATGCAATGCTTCTGATTTCATTTTCAATTCTTCTTAACCCGTGCATAAAGGTGATACAACACTTTCACCTTTCAGTGAGTAGCGAACGACCGCTCACAGAATCCCGAGCAGTGGGGGTGAGTTTTTTGCTATTTGCAGAACGTCAAATATTCGGTTTTCGCCTTGACAGCAGCGCGATGTTCTTTTGGACGCAACTAGAAGCGAACGTTCGCGGAGTACCTTGAATTCTCGAGACTGAGCCAGTGGTCATTCGACTCTGTACTTGAATGTGGAATGCTGAATGAAAAGAAAAGGGAGTCATTTGTATCAGTTGTTTAAATGCAATACAAATATAATTAGTACATTCTGCCTCGAATATTCTGAAACATCATATATATTGACGATATCCTCAAGATTCACTAACACAAGAAGAATCTAAAATGCGACAGATTTACAATCTTCCAACAGATTTACAACTTCGTCCAGCAAGATCTCGTCGGGTTCCTACTTAGGTCAGGGGTCGAACCTACACCCCGAGCAACCGTCCACCCTGTGACGTCAGCAGGGGCGCTCTTTTGTTTCCTGTGATGGACGGGGGAGTTTCCCATTCGTTGGTCGAACCAGACACAAAGGAATACCTGGCGCTGGGGCCAGGTTTGCTCGCGACGGCTTGTCGCCTCGCGAGACAAGAAATTTTCTAAAGAGACAATGGACGCGGACGCGCGCGCGCGTGGGTTTGGCCGATTCTGGTAAAGACGCGGGCCGCGCGGCATCCGTCTCCTTCAATAGATGAAAGTTAAACAATTCATTACGAACGTCAGAACGGACGTTTTGACAGTTCCGAGAAAGGTCGTGGGAAGGTTCTGGACAGAGCGGTTCAAGTGATTTCACGTGTTAACAGGTTCCACCCACCCAACGAAGAAGCAAAATAAATGGCTAGGACATTTTGATGAGAATGTAATGAAGTATGAAACAAGGAAAACAAAGTAAAAGGGGATATCATTATTCATTTTCAAAAAGCCATTTTCCAAAAAGTATTTTACATAAAAGTCAAGAATACACTAACCATAATGAAAAATAAAGTAAGTCGATTGTTTTCACTTGGCCTTGTGAATATCAATGTAATTTCGGATGTACTAAAAATTTTATGTGATATACTAAATTATGAATAGTATTGTTTCGCTATTCGTACTATGACATACAATTTAAAAATTGCAATTGACTTTTTCAACTCTTTTTATTTACATGCAGAATTTAAATAATACACCTCATTAAATTCATAATATCAAATGGGTCGGGCTGAATGGTGGCAGTGAATAGTGCGCGCTCTACCGTCTCGACCCATCCCTCCGAAGGGCTGCGGGTTAATCTGTTCCTTCGTGTCGCGAAGGGACACGCGTTCTGCTGACCCATGATTTGAGCTTTCTGCAAGTGTGTTTGAATGCAGTTAATGGGTAAATACACAACTCACTGAAGTCTGAAAGATAACTGGATTCGAAGAGAATAAGGCCAATAAAAAAATTGAATGAATTGTAGAATAATATATCACTCTAGAATCCACGAAAACAAAACACAATATTATTTAGAACATAACTTTTTAAGAACTCATTAAGAACATAAGTGCATTGAGTTTCTTTATAAGGATTCCATCTCCAATCCTTGCTTATTAAAATGTATTTTCAGTAAATATCCATTTATATATTCAGTGAATTGAATGTATGTAATTAATATAATCAAAAATGATTTTCTAATTTTTTGAAGTGAGTCTCAATAATTTCTAGTTTCCAGTTCTAGAATTTAATTTACAAGTTGGCAATTAAGGTGCATATAACCCTGAACCATGTCGGAGCACACTGTTGTCCTTTGACGTCATCTGATCAGTAAAGTAGCGTCACTTGGCACACTCGACGGCAATAAAATCTCAACACCTCCATCGCCGCGCGGCATCTATCACACGAGGACGCGTTCGGCCTAATCCACGACGACTCCCCAGTCGCCTGGTGATATATGCCGTCAGACGCTATCACCAGCCGCACCAGCCGGCCGACCGGCGTCTCTCCGCCGCCTCCGCCCCCCACCTCGCCATTTGATTGGCAATTAATCGTGCAGCAAACCGGCGCGTCCGCCAAGATATGGCCGCTGTCCACTGAGACGCCATTAAACAATTTGTTGAAAGGACATTCGGCCTTAACGAGATGCAGATATTGGAGCGCGATTTATTGGAGTACATTAAGGAGAAATGTTAAAGGTCTGCACCATGACAACCTGCGGCCAACCGTTTAAAGGAATCCCAAGTTGTATTGCTGCGAGATCAAGAAAGGATATGAAAATAACCACAGAACAAGTCGCGCATAATAAATATTCTTTAGAAGTGACATCTTCACAAAAAGTCACCTTAGAGCATCTGAATTATAAGCATTTTACGTTTGTAATTTGCTTAAGATGCTGTACTTAGTCATGTCGATGATTCAGTGAAGCTTTCACGTACCAATTTGAACGTCAACCGTTTCATTACAAGCGATTGTTAGAAATCAATAACAAACAGGATTCTGTCCAATGGCGATTTTGGTTTGTTATAGACGCCAGTAATTACTACACTCAGGAGGTTCCCGCACATTTTGAATGTCGACAACATTATGTTCTCGGCAGTGGAGAGCAGCCTACGGCTCTCAAATTACTTCCCGCCACGGCACCAGGCAGCGCTAGCTGACGCGACGGAAAAATAAACGTCGGCCAAAGCTTGCCAAACAATGAAGCATCGCCTGGCAATGAGGCGCTTATTTCGAGACTCGCAATTGAAATAAATCGCTATAATGATGGCGTCAACCTGTTGCGATCATATCGCATTTCTATCGACGGTCTGAAGACGAGGGACGAGATGGTCTACCGAGAGAAACACGAAATCAAGAATGAAAATAAACCAACACATTTTAAGAACGGAAAGGGAAGTAATATAGCTTAAGGTGTTTGGGTATAAAAAGTTGCGAGAGAGATCTATAATTATTGTGCTAGGTGGAGAAGAAATTATGACGCCGGAAGAAAATCAATTTGTAAATTATGTGAATGTGTACAACATGCTCCTAGTGAAGCAAAAAAATGGAATAAATTACGAATTAATGTGGGAGCTATATTGGTGGTGGTATCTAGAATTGAGAATCTCTGCAAAGTGAAAAAAGTCACTTAACTAACGGATGTAAGTCGTTTCTAAACACACTCTCCACTTATAAATCTTAACTTCACTTTTTATTGCCGTGCAGAATGTAGAAATATCGTTCTAGCAACAACAGAAGAAACGTTTTTAATACCAGATTAAGATTACGAATTTGGTCTTATGAGCCTTTACATTAGATTTCTTTTTCTTTATCAACCCATAGTTTTTCTTTATAAATATCTGAATAAAAACTACCCGATATACAAAGTACTCTAAATTAAAATTAAATATTTCTACTAGCGATAATGTGTTAAGAAACCAACTTTCCATACTCAGAGTTCTTTAATAATTCAATATTAACCTCGTTGAATCTAGAAAGTAAAATGTATTTTAGAATATGTTGCAACATTAATAATTGTCACTGTTACCTTCTGCAATTTCGTATAGCAATAGAGGAGTAAGATTTTTCTGGAAAAAACTCAGTCATCTAAGACTTTGTAAACATGTATCCAAGATTATTTATACATTTCTCTATCAATTTTCATCATTACGAGCTTCAAAGGGAATTACTGATCTAAAAGAACAATATGTAATGCAACATAAGGTGAGAAAGTGTGAGCTGTTGTAGCACCACTAATTTTATTATTATTCGTCGTTATTTTGTGTTTACGATCCCGAAAGTTGGTAGTGTTCCTCCCCCATGAAACAGATAAGATTCGAACCTACACACCACTCCCAGGTATCTCCAACAATTGGGCACCGCCTCATCCGGGACAAGTGCTAAGCCCCCGACTCGTATCCCGGCACGTGTAGTATTGTAGTGCATGTATGCATGTGTATGTAAGAGCAGAGAAAGGGGCAAAGATGAAGGAAAGATTGCGCGTGGTCCGTTTGTTAGGGTACTGCTCCGGCATTCTGCTGGTATTGATCGGAGAAACTAAGAAAAACTCCTATCAGAACAACCGGTTCCTAGAATTCTCATTCAGGCAGATGCCGAATTCGATCTAGATAAAGGCTACAGCTAGTATCGAAAATATGTCATCATCCGGACTGAGCCCTAATTTCTCCCTATATCTCCCCAGCAGTGGAAATAGCTGGTACCCTAAATATTATTATTATTATTATTATTATTATTATTATTATTATTATTATTATTATTATTATTCGTTGCCTTTTTGTAGAAGGGAATTCTTGAAGGAAAAAAACCTGAAGAAAACAGTGGAAACATGCTGCAATCTCTGAGTTGGACACTAGAGTACAGGGAGATTAAGAAGATAAGTATAAGAAGATGAAGAAAAACAAGAACAAAATGATGGTGATGATGATGATGATTATGCAGCTGCTGCTGATGATGATGATGAAGAAGAAGAAAGACATGAAGAAGGAGAATAAAATGAAGCAAATGATGAAGAAAATGAAAATGAAGTAGATGAAGGTGAAGCTGAAGAAGGTAAAGAAGGTGAAGTGGAAGTAGATGAAGATGAAGAGAATAATGAAGATGAAGACAATGGTGAAGAAGATGAAGATAAAGATGAAAATGAACACTAAACAAGAATATGATGAATAAGACGAAGAAGATGAAGATGAAAAAAAAATATTAATAAAAACTTATACCTTTCACACAGTTGGTTAGAAACAGCGAGTGCATACACCCAAGGCAAATGCATGTATCAGCAAAAATCTAAATCTTCAATTTTGTAGGATTGAAATGTTAACTTTTTGCAAATTTCGAAAATACGAAAATCGAGAGTTCGTCCAAAATGAGACTAACGCCATATTTTTTACGCCCCTTGATATATACGAAGAGAAAAACTAATTTTTTTTAAGTGAAGCTGTTTTTGATCAAAAATGTTTAAAATATGTAAAAATAACCTATATTTCGCGCAAAACTACACTACAACTCTTATTTTCAAAAAATTGTTCATTATCTTATTTCAAGCCCTGTCTTTAAAGAGAAAATTTCATTTACTATTCATAGGAACCAGATTTATCCACTTTTTTGTCACCAGGGCTCGACAATAAAAGTTTTTCTGTAGAAAATTCGTCGTTTTCCACCGGACGATTACAATACTTTCTCTTCTAAGGGCAAGAAAGTAGCTTTCCTAAGGGCGAGAAAGTAAAAACTAAGAGCAAAAGAACGAAAATAACTGAAATACTTCAAGTTTCGAGAGACGCACATAAGGGAAGAAACAAACTGTGCGAGATGTAACATAGAAAATAATTGGCAGGAGAGTCCCACGAAGTAAGCCAGTAGCGTGCAGGAAAAACGATGTGTAATTCATTGAGTTCTTACAGAATCCTTTTACGTTGGCGACAAAAAAACGCTTCAGTGGGTAGGAGCGCCAGCCCGCTACCCTGGTGACACCTGATGCTCCAACGAAGGATGGTGAGGGCGCCGAGGCGGTGGCACGGAGGCCGACGAAAGAGGCGAACGGCGGCATCTCTCTTCTTCCTCTCGCACAAGCCTGGACGCCCGCGCCACAAGTAATTGGAAGCGTCTGCCTTGTGCAATACCTAAACAGACGAGTCCAAGGGTGATGTATGAGCAAAATAGACTGTTGACGAAAGGAAAGAACGTGCAAAAAAGAAACACAGTGGAACTTATCTTACGCGTTCGAGATAGGTTTTTTTAAAAAAGAATTGATTTCTTCTTGGTCGGTATTTCTACCTTTCTAAGGTGAATGTACGAGGTTTACTGACATTATAAGCTCAATCAACCTCAGATTAAAGTGTCAATACACTTCCGATATAAGGACATCGTGAGCGAAGCAAGAGCAGCTTATGGAGTTTTACGTTCGTGAGTATTCAGACGATCAAGGAGATTTGAGTACGAGTATGTCTTTGGGGTAGTATGAGTTAATTCTGTGTGGTTGCCTGTAAATTTTACTTTGTAGGTTTAGGTAGTTGGGGATTCTAGTAGAATATCACAGAGATGTTTTGAATATGGTCTTCAATGGATTGTATTTTTAGTTCTGTGTAATTTTTACTGATAATAAACTACGATGTTTTAGTGATTTCTCCAAGACATTTATTTTGATTGATTTGTAATTTTTCATTTGATTATGGGCTGCTTTTATCCAAACGGGATCGTAGAGGTTAATGAGGGTCTTATTACTGATTTGAAAGTGATTGTATCAAATTCGTTGCCAGAATGCTTGTAGGCCTGTAATTTAAGTTTAATTAGTTTTGAAATTTCAATTACATTGGATTTAATATTTGGCCGTCTTGTAGTTTTCCACAGGCCTCTATGTTAGTGCTTGCTGTTAATTAAATTCGCTTTTACAGAGGAAATGTATTTACTGTTTTTAATAATTATTACTCTGTAAGTCATGTTAGAGTGTTTTATTGATTTTTGTATGGTATTTGGTCCTCTAAATTTGGATTTATGTTAGTATTTGGTTGTCTAAATCTGCAGTCGTTTGACTGTTTTTAGGAAATATAAGATTTAATCCATTTGTTCTTGACATTTTTGTCAATTCACACAACCCACATAAATAACTTCGGGATATTTATTGCTCGTTCGCAAATTCTTGTTTCGAGGGCTAAGACTTCGGGAGTGTATCAAAGTCAAGTTCAGGTGGAACTATTTGTTTAATTGTTTGATTGAAGCTTTTTGCTACACTAATGTCTGAAACTATTTTGAGTATTCGGTTGCCCCTAGAAACCACCCCATGGTCGTTGTACTCGTATCTCACAACAGCTGTGACTCGCCCCGCCCCGCCCCGCCCCATCTCGTATTTTTGTTTAGCTCCCGTACGCACCCGCCATTCCGCGCCCCGCCCACCACATGTTTCCCCGCAGCTCAGCACCGCGTTCGCGGCTCCGCGCCCGCCTCGCGCGTCCACGTGCGCTCGCGCGCGCGACAAGAAGCCGTCGCAAGGAGTAATTGGAGGCGACCGCGCGGTGTAATGCATCCGCGGCGCCTCCCCGCGCCGGATGGAGGCCGGTAATTGGCGTGGCGCAAGCGCAGGCCGGCAAGCACCACCTATGATATATACGGCGCGCGCTTATGAAGAAATCGTGTGGTGTCTGCATCAGATAATTCTTCCCCCAACATGACCTCATATAATTGGATTTAGATCGCCAAGCTGGACATTGAACGCAGCAGCGGCGGGCGAGTTTTTCGATCAGATCGGCCGCGGCGGCTGTGGTGGCGGTGATGGCGATGGTGGCGGGGGCGGAGGCGGTTGTGGTGATGGCAGTGGTGATGGCGGTGGTGGCGGTCGAGGCGGCGGCGGTGGTGGTAGCAGTGGTGGTGACGGTGGCGGTGGCTGTGGTGGTGGTGGTGGTGGTAGTGGTGATGGCGGTGGCGCCCGCCACGGAAGAGGTGGCGGTGGGGGCTGTGGGGGGCGTGAGGGTGGTGGAGGCGGTGGAGTCAGCGCCGGGGGGAGGTGACGGCTGCGGTGGTTGAAAGGGCGGTGGCAGTGATGGTGACGGTACTGGTGGTGGTGGAGGTGTAGGCGGAGGCGGCGGCGGTGCCGGACCCGCTGACCGGTATGCTAATGTCACCTTGAAACAAAACTCTTGCAGCCGGCGCGGGGGCGGCTGTAGTAGTGGCGTCGGCAGAGATCCATGAGGGCCTACTGGAAATGGTGGACCTGCCCCTTATCGCAGGATGTTAAGGGGCTAGGCAAGAGATCTGGTTAACACATTTTGTGCAAGCCAACGTTTCCTTTCAACCAGTACGTGGCAATTTGCCTTGAAGATCCCTTCTTTCCTCCCTTTGATTCGTAGAGATGAATGACGAAAGGAAGAAAGACGTAAAGTTCGAGATGCGGTAAAGACGTGAATGATACAAATTTCTGGAGCTGTGTAGAAGCAAGTAGCAAAGAATGAGAAGCGAAAACCTGTTGAAGGAGTAGAAGACTAGATAAAGAGGGATACAGCAACGCGATGAATGTGAGAGGGGAAGTAGGAAGGAGCTCTTTAGGTTATGGTATTTATTTATTTATTTAATATTAATTTATGATTCTCTCTAACTGAGTATTCCTTGAGATTGATTGGATTAAAGATAGGTTATTCGCTGTGGTTAATGAGTAGGATGATAATGGAGATTTATGATTAACACGCTTAATGATTAGATGAATATAATGATAGGGTGAAGGGTGATGGATCAATAGTGAAATAAGGCACCGAATAAAAGGACCCTGAGGAAACATGCCGCAAACACATCTGGACCATCACAAACTTGACATGAGAGACCCTGTTTTTTAACCTCAATTTCATAGAAATGTGAAAAATGACACAGTTGCCAAGGTGTCAAGGTGCCGGTAGACGAGTTAGTAAGTGTTCCCGTATAACAATAATTTTGATAAGTTCAAGGAGGTTCCCTTGAGGTACAGCGGCTTCTGTTCCAATCCGTCTGTTAGATACAAACTGGTTATTTCCAGGTCAGAGCACAATGAAAGCAATATTGGCGACATTATGCCGAATTTACACGCTTCCTTTTGACAAGTTATAGCGAACGCTCGCACATGCAGTGTGATGAAGTTCTGAGGATCGGCCGATGGTTTTGGAACTATGAAGTCCCGAAACGCTAGGAAGCAGAGGCGAATTTTCTGATACATCCTGTATATCGCCGGTATACCTAGTAATTCGATGTGTTTAACAAATATTTCGTGAGTTTGGTAATTCTCTGAAAAGTTATTGAGAGTTTGAAAGCTTTAAAACTGACTGTCTTCCGTATCCATAAGCACTATGAAGTGTGATTGAGTGAGAAGTTTCAAACAGTTCTTAATCCTGTCCAGAGAATTCACTAGTACAGGCGGAGGAACCGCATGCCAACCGCGATAACCTAGAACTCCTCATGTTTGAAGGGCGGGGGGAGGGGTGGATGCGCGTCTGGACGGTCGGTAGGCACCGCAAAATATTCAGTGAAAAGTTCTTCTCTGGCCATTCGTAAGTTACGCTTCTGTCAAGTTATTGTGAAAATTGAGTGTGTTATTGATCCAGAAGTTAGTGGTTGTTGTAATTGACTTATAGAATAATTATTAAGGATGGAATATCATACTATAGGAATTTCAGAAAAGCCCAAAATAAAAGACAACGGTAGAGGTAGCTTCCATAAAGTGCGGTACACTTAAAATAATGTTCAGGATTCGCCACTTTGCTAGGAACAACCTCAGGTCCAGGTGCGTACCAATTGCCGAGACCCACAGGTGATAAGCTGGCCACTGAGCCACGGCGCGCCCGATGGAAGAGCGCCAAAGGAATCGAGAGAGTCGTGATCGACGACGTCTGCGATGTGGAACGCTCCCAAGGCCGCCGGACCTACCGCAACGTCCGCGGCTCGACGCCCGGCGCCGCCCCCGCCGGCGGCTGCGGGCGTCGCGGCGCCCTCGCCTTGACCCCCTGCGCCGCCCAAAGCGCGCGAACGGTCGCCGCCGCCCCCGCCGGCCCCATGGCATGCGCATGCGCAGAAGGTGCCGGTGCTGCACCGGGTGGGAGAGCGAGAGGAAAGCCGTAGGCAAATGCCAGCGACAGCTCACTTATGATTTGTGATATCTCTCCACCAGTGAATGGACTTTAATGCGATTGAGTGTATGGCGTGTTGCCTTGTGAAATTTACGATCAATATCAAGGTCGTTTTATTAAATTTTGTAGTTCAAGGAAAAATTATTCTGGCCCAAGTAATAAGGTGGATCTGTACATTCGCTATTCGGCGAGTGGCGAGCGACTTCTCGCCGAATCCCAAGAAGTAGTGGATGAGTTGCTTGCTATTTGCCGTGCGATAAACATTCGGTGCTCTCCCTACCCACCCCATGTCGATCTTTTGGACACATCAAAGAGAGCGAACATTTGCCGAGCAAATCAGCGTCTCTGGGTTGGGCTCGCTACTCGGCTAATGCTGAATGTGTGGAGCCGTCTCAAGGTGCCGGTGGCGCACCGTGTGGGAGAGCGAGAGGCACGCCGCCGTAGGCAAATGCCAGCGATTGCTCACTTATGATATGTGACATTTCCACAATTAAATGGACTTTTCTGTGATGTTGTATGGCGTGCTGCGTTGTGAAATTTACAATCAATCTAAAGGTGGTTTTATTAAATTTTGTAGTTAAAGGAAATTCATTCTGGCCCAAGGATTAAGGCGGGTCCACACATTCGCTATTCGGTGAGTAGCGAACGACTGCCCCCCTAATCGCGAGTAGTGTAGATGGATTTCTTGTTATTTGCCGAGCAACAAACATTCTCTATTCGCCTTATCAATTGCGTGTCTGCCTTTCGGATACATCGAAGTGTAAAGCAGCCTTCAGATGCAGGTCACACCGAGTCGGAGAGCGAGAGGAACTCCGTTGGCAACCTCTCCCGTGTGATTTGTGATATATCTCCAGAAACGTGAAGGAACTTTTGATCTGGTGTATGCGGTATTGAGTTGTAAAATTTACAATAAAAAGGTAATTCTATTAAATTATGTATTTGAAAGAAAATTCATTCTGACCAAAGTATTATAAAAGTATTGTGCTTAGTCGACCATAGTGCAATCTCGATAGCTCTAATCTCGATTAATTGAAATTATCATTTCCCAATTATTTCCATTCACCTTTCCTCTCTCTATTGTCCTTGCCTTTTTAAGTGGGGAGGTGTAATTATAATAATTCTTCATGCAATTACCTAATTGTTCATTGACTGTTAAAGTTATTTAAATTCACGAAGTTTTGAAATAGGTTATTTTAATGTCAGGAACGGCATATATTTTTGATCAATATATAAGAATGTTTCCTAAGATGGAAGTACTTGTATTAATGATACACTTTGCATAAAAACAGAATCAAATATAAAATAACACTAAAAAATATGTACGTAACCCATATTCAATTTTCATAGTAACAAGGAATAATAAAATTGCATTCTTATGAATACAAACAAATCCTGAATAAGTCTCACAATAATTTCCATAAATCCCTTTCATGCAATGTTCTTATTGTCCTCTGTTATTAAAAAATCAATTTTTTTCATGAGCTCTTAGCAGATTGGATTTGCTTTCCCATTTTTAATTATGTGTAAATAAATATAATTTAATTCACTAACAAGTAAATCAGTATGTTAGGTATAACGTGATTCCACTTTAAAATTAATTATCAAGATAACTTGACTAATCTCTCCCCGAGAATTCTGGCACTCCTGTTACAAGGACGGTCGCTGGAGGGTTTGACTATAATCTTGAAGCCTGGTACCGTTCGCTTGAGATTCGTCCATCCCACTTCGTGTTTTTCATGATATTTACAAACATTTTTTCATTAAAACATTTTCTTACGTATCGTACGTATTTTTTTGATCTGCGGTAGATTAAGTCGATTTGGGCTTATGAGTATGTTACATAGATGTCTCCCTCACTGCAAGGCGAGAAACTTACTTATTCCCTCCTTCAGTGCAATAAGCACGATGTCACTTTCTGTTATCACCTTCCTTACTTAATCCACTAACTGGATTCTCATATCAACTCTTTCGATACACAAAATGAAAGTACTTAATTAGCACGCAATGCAACGTAAAAAACCAAAAAAGAGAAATGACGAGAAATAACATTCTGAACGCGCTACATCATGTCATACTTTTCTCATCGCACATTCATATTTCTTAAGAGATTCTTTATCTATGTAATAGTTATTCTTATTATGGTTCTTGGGAACTCTCAAGTAATCCTAACCCCTTTCGGAGCATTTCTGCGTGATGCACTTTGCATTAACTTCATACTATGATCCAGATAATCTACACGGCTTAGACGTTTTGGCAATATGGCGAATCCATCCCTTGTAGGTCCCCAGTACCATCTGTCTATCCTCTCATCTAGACAGCAGTTTTCAGTTTCCACTCCTCCATTTTCAAAAGCTCTACTTTCCAATTGCTCAGTTTATGAGTCGTTCTCATCTCAAAGAACATGTACTGACCTCAGAACATTTAGAAATCGAATTCGTTAACGGCGTCGGGCAGATGACCGCGAAATTCGAAATGAGGATGTACCTATTCATTAAGGACAATTAGGATGACACTCGGTGTTGTAAACAATAATTTATAGCAATTTTATTATTTTGATGTGTTATTTGGTTACGGAAGCAGATGAGCTTCCATCTTGAAGCACATTTCAAGCTTTTCTTTTTCAAAACTAATGGACGTATAAATATGTAGATGCGCGTGCAAACTGTTAATAAGATATCGTAATAAGACTTCACCTCTGTGAGGTGGTGTGACGCACACTGAGGGGTGAGAGCACCTTGCTCTCACACAAAACGATGCGATTGTAAAAAATTCTTGAAGTCACAAAATTGAAAAATTCTTATTCCTTTGTTACGGACGCTTTCTTTGCAATTCCAGAGCTCCCGAACACACGTACTCCACAAAGAGCAGCTCATCGGCTGAGCCCCTGATTAATTAGAGCACTCTCCTCATTAGAGATCCCGGCTTCAAAGGAACCTGTAACATCGCCGCCCTAATCGCAAACACTCGCGCACCGCTAATTTACTTATGAATAATTAAAATTGATAGATAATTATACCACTCTCAACGCGCACCGCTGATATATACGAGCATTGGAAATAGATGCAAATTACGGAGAAAATTGATTTCATATTTACTATTACCTTGCTGCCGTAAAGTATACTAATGCGGATAATGGAAGGAAAAATTACAGAGCAACCTAATTTACGAGTACGACGTCAGACGAAGGTTCGTTGTTGAGCCAGAGACCTTCGTGCACAGAAATGTTGAGCAACATGTGATGTAGATGTCAGAGCACTCGCTTCATTTGAAGGCATGAACAACGCAATACTATTTACTGAGCATAGATTTAGAAGATTTATGCCTTTGTGATCTACGTTCCCCTGGAAGGGGACCAGTGTGAAATTTGCTATTTCCTTACAATAGGTATTCGGTGGTAGGGATAATGATGATCAAATATTAATGATTATGAATAGAATCCAACGGTGGTTCAGATCGAAGGGAAAATGCAATTGATCGATATAAATGACGTATTCCGTAGCATCACAAGCTAGAGTTTGAGGATAATTTGGAAGAGAGAAATGATAGTTTGCAATTTTCTTCGGTTGACATGCATCGTGCACAAAATATTTCTTTAGAGAACTAGTCATAAATATGAAACAGGATTTGTTTCTTTTTAAACTATTCACCAGAAATAATTGACCAACTAGTATTATATTACACATTTTTTTATGTTCGAAGGCATTGTCAATGATAGCTCCACTACCGCATGGGTTTAACAATACATATGTCACCCATTTCATGCTCATCTTTGTATTCACATCACGATCAAAATGTATTGTGCACATCTGAGAATGATATTTAAATTATCAGTTACCTTTATTTTTTGTAAAGCGGTATTGCCGTACTATAATCGGTATCTTCATGACAAACTCACATAGACACCAAAGTCTAGCAAGCCAAATTCAACATTTTACAACTAAAACCGCTCATAAATAAAATTACTGAACTCTCATTAAACAATGCCATCATCACATATGAATCAATCAGATCCCTCCTCCTGTATCCATGACCAAAGGCTGCTAAATATAATCTTCACAAAATACAGGACATCCAAAACAAATCCAACAATACATCACCCAAGGCCTCTGGTTCATCTCCATTAAGCAAATACGCACTGAATTAGATCTCAAACCAATCCATTACTATGTAGCGTATAGCGTATCTCGTCGATAACTTTTAATCGAACCTATACTTGGTCAATCTAAGCACAAATGTGAGTAAATGTAACTGATTAAATATACAGAACACCAAACTCGAATAAAGAATAAATATCCTATAGATACATTCTTAAACATTTTCAGCAACCTTTAATAAACAAATTGAGGTACTCTGCGAGACCCTATGTCATATGTATTTTAGTGTTAGCTGTAAGTTAGATTGTAAGTCTATAACTACAAATGTATTGTTAAGATTGATCTGAACTTTGTAAAGCCGTCTGCAATTATGAAATATATTTTAAGATCTTGATGGCATGAACATTTGAAGCAAAACTGTTTTGAATACTAGCTCTTTTTTATTACTTTAACAAAATGCAGGATTCATCAATTCAAGGTTCATCAACTAGATGTGGGACATTAGGAATTTGAATACGCGTAATTGGAGGTTCATAAATCATAGCCAATAAGAGCTTACTTTCGGTACAAAACAATTAACATTTCTAGGAAAGGTTCGGACCATTAGGGAAACTGAAATTAGGGAGTGGGAAAACAGCACTGGTAGGTACGAGCGGAGCCTAGACTGGAGAGAAATAAATAACTCAATAAACTAACAATAATTAAGTTAATCAGTAAGTTATGTTAAGTTAGTAAACAGTAAAAAAGTCATAAGTCGTAGTCAATTGTTAAGTATAAGTACATAAATAAGTCAATAAAAATAAATTAACTTAAAATAAATTAAATAAATTAAAGTAAAAATAAAATAAAAGGAAACGGTTAAAGTAATAAGCACATTAGGGGGCGAAAGGAAGTGGGAATTAGAAATGTAAGGGCAGAGGCGTTGGTGCGGACGATCTTCTGTGGTGCTGTTTGTTTTTAGGTGCTGAGGAGGCCAAACACTGGAAGGAGAATGCCTGACGCCCGCGCCAAATAAATAAATAGTTTAAAAACAAAAATCGGATAGATGATCATGTACTCGGCTTCTGACGGCAGGTTTTTCCCCCATCAGGGGTTTTTTCCTCAGCCGTAATCGTATGGTCTCTTTTCCGCGGCTTTGAAGCGAAGGAGAGACCATTTGGGGTGAATACCAGAATACAAAAGGTTAGAGCGCGGTAGAATGTAGGTATTGTAATGGCTTAAAGGCCTTCAGCCTAGGCACTTAGCATCGAGTTTTCTAATTTGTATGTAATAATTACCTATTAAATAAAATAAATAATACAAAAGAATTTTCGTTATATATTTTCTCATCATCATGAGAAAGAAATGTCTCTATTCTATTTGCAAATTCAAATAACAAATATTGAAGACTTGGACACAAACGGCGAAACATTATATCTTTGATATTCCATCTATTGCTACAATATTCGCCAAAAAATATAACACTGTGTTGAGATATATTCGAAATTTATTTCATCTACGACCAACATTCTAGTATTAAGACAATAATGTAGAATTATTTACTTAACAGAAATACCTGTTAGACAAATGATATTCACAACAATTCTCAATTTGACCATTAATGTTATACACTTAATGAACAACGTTGAATTGATACGATATACTTATCAAACGATCATGTGCATTGATTACTTTTCACGAACACACAATTGACTTCAATAACTTCAAAAGTCTCTATGTTCGTTTCGCGCTGTCCTTCCACTTGGAATACTGCTGCTATTTAAGTTATTTTAATTCTGTATCCATGTACCAGTGTTCCAAATGCAAATCACGCTGCTTTAAGAAATCGCACCTGGGAATCAGATCGAGGCACAACAGTAACGGGGAAAGAGTGGGACCGGTTTTCCAATCTAGACCCAATTTTACGAGGCCACTCTTCCTCGTAATAGAGTTGTGAACAGTCACCAGCCAAGACTTCTACTCCAGCGGACAAGTTCAAGTTTCTGAATTGCAGCGAAATCATTCCTCCCGGGGCCCACACGAAGTTAGTGAAGGCTCGTTTTCAACAATTCCAGTGACAATCTCACTCCAACTGGGAAAGCGAGTTCAAGGTCCGCATCCATAACGACTTGTTCGACGCCATATCGCACGTGTTTGTCTGGCACATTCGCGCTACCTACATATTAGTTTGCTATTCGCAAATGAAGAGAATGGGTTTGTTAGCAATTTCCAACATGCGGTTAGGTATTCAGTGACTTATCAACGCATAAACACCTGTCAAATTAGTGCATTTTACATATAAATGGTACTGAAAACACAAATTATATTTCTCTGCAAATATATCTCAAGAACTTCTGAGATACATATTTCTTTATCAATGCTCCTGTAGATTCTTGCAATATTTTTAACATTTTCACACTTTTCAAAATTGAATTGCGTTGATCCTCGTCAGTCGTTAACTTGCCAAAAGGATTTCTCTTTAAAATATGAGACGTGGTGCGTTTCACAAATCATACGCTAGAATGCGGCAGAGTTGATGGTAGACGCAGATATGGCTGCGTTGTCCTGTCCTGGTTCATTGGTCACATCCGACAGGGGCTGAAATATTGCGCGTTTTCAAGGATTGATCCTCAAGGGCGCCCCATGACATCATCTTTCTTACTATCATGTTCACTGACAGGGACCGTCTTTGTAACAATCAAAGTCATACTTTCCCATAATTACTTCCAGCCCACTGACTGAGCTAGCTGAGCGAATACGCGACATGGCTAGGACGAACTGACAGAGTATTATTTTGGCCGCCCATTCAATCGGGGTTCATTGACAAGTCACAAGCGTGATATGACACACAAAAGTGTTTCACCCTTGATTATTTCGTTATGCGGGCGCATTAACTGCTATGATCATTAGCCCCGTTAGCGCAGTGCATGCTTTTGCACCCTTGAGAGAGCAGAGCTCCCCCGCTAAATGGTGAGGTCCGGCGTCGATCAACACGTCAGTTTGCGGGGTTTTCCCATCCAGTTATCTCCCGACAGCGGGATACCACCCCAGCCAAGAGAAGATCTAAACTCCAGATACGAGGTGGTAGCAGTGCAATGCGCGAAGTATAAGTTTGAGTGTTAGGGTAGAGAATAGGGACGGAAGGATGAGAACGGAAATATTGTGCGCGATCGGTCGCTCGTTTGTTAGGATACTGTACCAGCATTCGCATGGTGTTGATCGGAGAAACCATGGAATTCATTTCAACCTCTCGAAAGATTCATATTGACGCCTTGTAGACACGGCTAAGAAATGAACGATACACACGACTGGAAGCCGATTCCATTAAAACAAAAATTGATTTTTCCTGACTGTATGTTTTCTCTATATAAATTTTCATTTATACTTCGACTATCCTGTGCATCAATTAAATCGGATTGAGATAAAAATTATCATTTACGTCGTTTCTTGTCGCTATTCTCATACGTCGGTCTCTTGTCGCTCACTTATCGAACTGCCTGCGACGTTTCCGCCCTCTTCATACCTCTTTCTCTCTCTTGCAGCAGCAGCTGAGACTGCAGATGGTGGCGCCCTCCGGGGCAAGGGCGGGATTGGCGTGCCCGAGCGGGCACAGCTGTACCCGCCCCTTTTTTTCAGTTTTCCCCTCTCAAGTTGCTGTGGAGAGGCGGGAATTTATTCAATTGGTTTGGGGTACATGAACGCGGCAGCCTTTGTGACTTCTGCAGCTTAGTGCGGATCTATCTGGAAAATACTAAATTAAAACGATCTTATTATTATTTACATGGCCTCTTCGGATACTCTAGTTATATAACAATAGTTATAAAACAATATGTTAATAACAAGTTCTATAACATTTAATCTCTAGTTATATAACAATTTCTAACAAGTTACATAACATCTCTAGTTATATAACAATATGATAATGATGATAAGGTAAAATAAATAGCTCATTAAATTGTTATTTTTCTTCTTCTTTACGTCCTCCATTCAATTTCACATTCATTCTTAATCTACATGTACAAACGCTTTTACTCACATACATACCACACATCACTTAACTATTTACACTGCACTATTTACACAATTCACGTTTCTCGCCACGGCGCCGACTTTACTCAAGCGTCCGTGACACCGCAACGTCTTCAGTTTCAGGTGGACCGGGTCCGGCAGGGGCGTTTCCGCGCCTCCCGCGACCCGCCCCTGCACAGAACTCAGCCGCCACGCTCTCGCTGCACGTCGATCCGCGCGCAGACAATCGTGGCAGGCAGCCAGCACGCGCGGCGCGGCGCGGCGCAGCAGGTCGCAGGGGCAGCGCCGATGGCAGCGCAGAGCAGGAGGCCGTGCTCCGGAGCCCAGCGGTTCGGGTTAGCAAGGCAGTCTAATTTATATAGGCGGATGGCATTCCTTCGTCAGTTCTCTCTTGGTGGCCGCATCTTTGCCTCCCAGATCAGAGAGAACTCACGAAAGATGGACAATTGCTATTGGCAGAAGAGAAGAAAGGTTTACCGACCCTGGAGCGAGTGGAGGAGACACTTGTCTTAAAATGACCTTGAACCGCCCGAATTTATTGCCATCAGTATTACAGAGTAGAAGCGTGAAAAAATCAGACGCGTAAGGAGGAGTAGGAAAATACGAAGTTTTACGAAATGATCTCCAAACATAGTTTCAGTGGTGTACTTGTATGTGGCGTGCTTGGTGTACTTGTATGTGGTGTACTTGTCAGTGGTGTACGCCTACCGTTAGAGGGAAAGTAAATCCGTCTGTCCCATGTTGTAGATTTACTGCATGTAGAAGATCCTCTAGCCTAAAAGAATACTGCGTAAAATTCAAATCACCAGTTTCGTCGCATCAGTAATACAGCCCCAGTGAAAGGAGCGTAGCGGAATTTTCATGGTCAGGCGGAAGAGCGGCCTAATGGCCTCAGTCTCGCCATGGAAAAATAAGGCATAGTTGAATTGAATGTAGTTACTCTATTCATAAAATATTCAACCCAATAAAATATAAATCGCGAGAATAAATGAAAACATAATTTTTCAAAGAATTCACAAAAAGCTTTGAACACACACAGAGATAAATCGCAGCTTAATGAAAAACACGAGCGCAAAAGAGGCTTATTTACTACAGCTGGCGAAGTGTTCGCCTTAAGCCAACAAGGAGGTTTCACACTTCGGTTTCAGTCTCCCTATGTGGGCTTCCTTGCGATGCGCGGGTAGAATTTCCTTATGGAAAATTAAGCACGGGGAGACACCTCTGCTTCACACAAGATAACCATTATGGTTTGTTCTTTCCTTGTTGGCAAGGACGCTGACTCAACGCGGCTGCTGTCGACAACCTTCAACAGATTCGGATTTGAAAATGAAAACGCGATAAGAAAAATACAGAGAGTAGCAGACCTCAACGGCAAATCTTCGCGAATGGCTTCTTCGTAGAGGTCAGAGAAATTCCATTAAAATATGGCCCAGGAAATGGGTAATTGCACAAGATCCCAAACTTATAACCGGCTGAGTTAAGCTCAGAGTCAGAATAGACGCTGTTCCTGCAGCAACTCTGGTCGGGAAGTCCTAGGGTTCGAATCCCAACGGTGACTGATTTTCGATTTTGGCTAGATATTTCCTGGGACGAATTCAGCCGCTGTCTGGAGAAGAATTAGAGCAGCCCGCTTCTCTGATCGGAAGTTTTCCATGATTTCTCCGATTAATACCAGGCGAATGCCGAAGAAGTACCCTAACAAATGAGCAAAGGGCCTTACAAGAGCTTCACTCCCTCTTCCTTGTCCTACTTCTCTCCTTCCTTAAATATATTTTGAGTTGAATGCACTACACTGCCATTCATGTTGAGACAATAGTCGGGAGCTTAGAGCTTGACCCGGTTGAAGCAGTACCTCGCTCGAAGAGATACCTGGGGAGGGAATTCCTACGCAAGCCTAGAGCTGGCTCGTGGCGTAGAGCGAAGTCCCTCGCCTTTCACCAAGGAGGTCCGGGTTTGATTCCTGCCGAATCTCATGTGATATTTGTTCCAACAAAATGAGTCCGGCTGTTTCACAAGGGCTAGTACAACCCTTGTGAATGGTCCTAAACCTTACCCTTATCCTAATTGCTTCCCAACTCTGGCCGCTGGGTAGAGACGCAGGGGCGCGCAAGTGAGAGGCGAGTACGCGGAGACGCCACCAGCTGGTCCTCTTGACGACTCCTGACACGACGTTCGGACTACAGATTTTAATATGAAAAGTTAACGAAGGATTACTCCAAAATTACCACGTTTTATGCCAAGTTCTTGGCTTGTCAACGTGACGGTGAACGTTGTCACAGAATTGTGACAGTACGTTAAAAAAAGCCCACGTGACGGTCACCGGCGGATCTCACCATCCAGCGGAGGACAAACACTGCCATCTTCAAGCATACAAAATTTACTACACAAACGAAATTCATAGCTATAGTAGTTGCCGTACCCAGAAACCTCAATTAACAAACAAACCAATTTTTTGTTAATATAAGTTATCCTAAAGTTTATATGTTAGTGCGTATCTTGATGGCTGTACTAGGATATGAAACTGGTTTAATGTTACAGGAATAATCATATAAACAATAAAATTGATACTGACCTGAATACATTTAGCACCCGCAAACGATTTCACGCGGTCTCAAGATGTGGCCACCTCTGACATATTTGTTTCTCGATTTTCTACGGGTTTTTAGTCGACTGTCAAAAGGTTTGAGAGTTTTAAACGCCTATCAGCATGCACTACACCGGGTGTTTTTGATAGTTCTTGGAACTAAATACGAATACGGAAAGACTACATTCAGGCAGGCAAAAGATCACTTTGAACATTTGTTATGGTAATTGAAGAGAGCTCTCGAACTAGTGTAATAACTCTATCATTAAGAATTTCCGTCCTCATATTTTACTGCAAGCAATGCTGAATCATCACTCTTTATAAGAAACACCTCTCTTTCTCCATTCTTCCCTTGTCATTTCACTTCGTATTGTTCCTCTATCAGGTAAACGATCATCTCAAGAACATAAGCAGAACAAAGCACAAATGCAACTGCAATGCACGCGCCAGGGATCCGCAGACCACCCAGCAGCCAGCGCGGGGTTAATGATGGGAAGCAGATGAGAAGCAGATCTCGAAGGCGGTGGCCCGTATCCTCCTCCCCGCAGCCGAGTGCAGCAGATACACCGCAGCGACCCAAGACGGGACCTGGGGAGCGGATGCAGGGATGTAGTCAGGGTAGAGAGGTCGCTCGAAAGCAGGTTCAGAGCATCAACAAGATACTGTAGTGCCTCAGGCCGGGAGATCCTAAGGTTCCAGTGCCGACGATGACAGGATTTTGGACTCTAGCTAGACAGCTAGGTCGAAGTCAGCCGCTGGCTGGAGGATAATTCTAGCGGACGGCTGCTCCGATTGGTAGTTTCCCATAGTTTCTCCAATCATTACCAGGTCAATGCCGGAGCAGTACTCTATCAAGCGGGTCTCGCGCCGTGCGCAATCTTTCCTTCGTTTTCCTTACCCTATTCCTCACCCCTTAATTACACACACATACTTACATGCAATACCCTACCACATATGCAGAGAGATCGGTCGGGAAGTTAGAGCTTGTTCCGGCTCCCTTGGTGGGATATACCTGGTTGGGGAAAGTCCTACTAGCCGACAGGTAGGTCGGCTCCAGATGTCACTATTCAGTGAGGGAAGATCACTGCCGCCACCCTAGGAAAAGTATGCACTACACTTACAGGACTAATAACCTCATCAGTTGACGCGCCCGGAATCACTAATAAATTAATCAACCAATCTTGACATGTCAAGAGAAGAAGTGGAGAAAATGTGGAGAGAGGTTTTTCTTGTGAAGAGTGATGATGAGTGGGAAGGAGATGCAAACACGGGATAAGTGGAAATGGAGTGTTTCGTAATAATGGAAAATGGAGTAATTCGAAATTCTTTGATGTTGAGGTCCGAAATAAGGCGGAGAGGTGTATGACCGTGAGGCGGAGCGAGAAGATGCGAAGCGCAAAGACGAAGAGTGGGGAGGTGCAATGGCGAAGAAGCGAGCGGAAGATGGTAAGCGGGGAAGTGCGAAGCAAGGAGGTGAGATACGGGACAGGTGAGGAGCTTGGAGGTGAGGGGCAGGGTTGGAGATGAGAGAAGTGGAAGAAGTGAGAGGAGGCGGAGATGTGCGAGATTGGCAAATGTGAGTTGATATAATTCGAAGATGTATATGTGGAAGAAATATGGTTTGGTGGTGATGGACACGGCTGGGAAATGAGAAGGGGTGAAGATACGGGTACGGCGAGGTAAGGAGATGCAAGAATGGAAGGTAACATGCGAAGCTCAAAGATGTTGAGTGGGAAGATGCAAGGGCGGAGATACGAGGCGGACAGGTGGGTGCCGGTTAGTCTGCAACAGGCCACTGAGGATTTGGGGCAGGGAAGAAGGGGTCCTGCAAGGAGCGAGGAAGAACGGAGGTGACGAGGGAGGGTGGTGCCGGGCAGAGCGGGTCAGCGCGGAGCGGCTCGGACGCCAGGCGGCGCGGATGACGAGGGAGGGCTCGGAGCGACGTGGGCGGAGCGGGGCGGAGCGGGGCGGAGCGGGGCGGAGCGGGGCGGAGCGGGGCGGAGCGGGGCGGAGCGGGGCGGAGCGCGGCGGAGCGGGGCGGAGCGGGCCGGAGCGGGGCGGAGCGGGCCGGAGCGGGGCGGAGCGGGGCGGAGCGGGGCAGCGGGGCGGAGCGGGGCGGAGCGGGGCGGAGCGGGGCGGAGCGGCGGAGCGGGGCGGAGCGGGGCGGAGCGGGGCGGCGCGGGGCGGAGCGGGGCGGAGCGGGGCGGAGCGGGGCGGAGCGGGGCGGAGCGGGGCGGAGCGGGGCGGAGCGGGGCGGAGCGGGGCGGAGCGGGGCGGAGCGGGGCAGAGCGGGGCGGAGCGGGGTGGAGCGGGGCGGAGCGGGGCGGAGCGGGGCGGAGCGGGGCGGAGCGAGGCGGAGCGGGGCGGAGCGGGGCGGGGCGGGCCGGTGCGGGTCGGGCCGGGCCGGGTGGGGTGGGACGGGGCAGAGCGGGGCGGCGCGGACCCGTTGTGGTGCGGGGCGGAGCGGGCCGGGCAGGTCCAGTGCGGGGCGGGGCGGGGGGGAGGGGCGGGAATGCAGTGGAGTCCTCCGCGGCGGACGACAGAAGGCGAGGAATGCGGCCGGGAAGCCCCGGAGCGATTGAAGCTTTTGGTCGGAGTTGATTGGCGGATGGGAACACAAGCCACCGACAATGTGTGACACAACCAGTGTGTGTCCACGAGTGACGCGTCCTTCGGTGCGGATGAGAGAAAGCCGGCAAAACGTGCAAGACCGTTCCTGCTCTCTTTCGACGCCTGCGGTCCTCCACCGCGTTGCGCCTATCGATTCCCCCCCCCCCCAGTTGAGAGTGGGGTTCCGCAGGGGGTGGGGGTGGCACCGTTCACCCCAGCGCAAACAGCCCGAATGGTTCGTATGATTTCCTCTGAGTGGTGGCAGTGGATTAATCTGTCTTCCTACGACTGGTGGACCATCCCCTCCGCCTTCCAACACTTCGTCTCACCACTTACTCAGTTTCCATTTCATTAGTCAGCACGTTATTTGAAATATTCACCAACATTATCACCATTACCATTAAAAGGGCATATCAACATTCATACCATCTTTCATTATTTTCAAATCAAAAACTCTCATTCATAGGCGTACACAGCCTAAAGCAAGACAGTTCTCTAGGAGACTTCACTAAAAGTTTTATTTCCTTCTGAGATTTTATTTGCACAACAATTTTTAGAGCATGTTTGAAATCTATTTTTGGTTGGTTGTAAACAGAATCGACTAAGCATTATTTTGTTCTGTAAATTTTTTGATTTTTTTACCTGTTTGCGACCAATTTTGAATTTGTTGTAAGGGCTGTGTGTGTGTGTGTGTGTGTGTGTGTGTGTGTGTGTGTGTGTGTAGGTATCGAGCCTACATTGCCCATCATTGACGGGTAGATTCAAAATTTTTATTACTGAAGATTTTAATGTGTATTTTTACGTTAAGAATATAATTTTCAACTTGGAATTGAACCTTTTTACAGGAATAAAAAAATTAATTACGTAAGGCTTCGAAGTTCTTTTAAAATTTTCAGACAGAACACGGGCCCCTGCCCTCCCTTCCTTTTGGGCACAGGTCTGTGCCCAAATAATTTAGTTTTGGATCGATGACGGACATCGGTTTGTGCATCGTAGTTATTAACGCCACTAGACCGACAGAGTCTGAATGACGCACGCGGTTACAGTAGTTTATAACCAATCACATCGCGTTATCAGCTGAGACCGTTCAATTCCTTTCGTAATGCTATCTTAAAAGAAAAATGCATGAAAATAAGAAACACCTTTGCTAAGAACAGAAGTACACAAACATAGCTTTCGCTAAAACTCATTTGTTTTAATCTTTCTCAACGGATTACAAACGGTTTGATCGATCGTTGTCTGTTAAGACTTTTCAATCCTCTGATTGTTTACGTCGATTTAATAGTAAAATACGATAAAAATATTATTCTTTTATCTGTTTCTTGTGAGCATGTATCGTGTCTCTAAAATGGCTTCGAAAAGAAAGTTCTACCAATATCTAGTGTTTTACTACAGAACAGAAAACCTTTTTTAAAAGAACAGCCTACCACAAAGCATCTACACAGAGAACAATTCCGATAGACAATTTCCCATTCCGATAGACCAAAATCCAAGGTCACACATTTTTTTCTGATTTACAAGCACTGATATCAATCAAGAAAAGTTAATTTTGTGGTATCAATATCAACCAATCATCGGAATCGGAAAAAAAACAAGAGAAAACTAGGAAGTTATTTAAAGTTGCTTTGCACAGGTCGACAAAAATTCGAATGTCACATAAAGCGCACAATATTTATACCACTTCTAATCGTGTCTTGATCCTACCAATCGATATTAACATTAATATTTAATTATTACCTTTTATAATTAATTTAAAAAGTATGTCCATCCAGTTCTCATATGTACATATTCTCACCGTATTTACGTGTTTAGTTAAAATGACGCACCCAGAGTTCTTGCTTCAATATCACGGCATATTAAATCAAGCATCGCGGCATCCGCGGGCGTGGAGCCGCGAGGGAGGGTGAGAACCCTCTGGACGGCTGACGGGGGATTGCCGGGCCGCGGGCAATTTCGAGCCGGCCATCACCGCCGGCACTCCCCCTCCCCCGACTGCCCCCCCGCCCGGATCCTCCACATCGCGCCGAGCCGCCGTTAATCTTCACAAATCGTTAGCGGCTGATACACAGCCACCGCTATAACTTCCCGCGCCGGCCGCCGCTCGCCCTGGGGGCGGCGGCATCGAGCACCGTACGTCACTTCGACCGCCTTCCCCCCACCACCACCACACGGGGAGGTGGCTCAGGGCATTCACTGATGTCGGTGAAGTGCCTGTGACCGGGAGGTACTAGGTTCCAGTCCCGACGGTGGCAGGGTTTCCACAACAGCTAGCTTTTCTGATAGGTCGAATTCAGACCCTGTCTGGAGGAGAATTCTAGCGGCCGCCTGCTCTGATCGGTAGTTTTCCGTGGTTTGTAGGATCAACACCAGGCGAATACCGGAGTAGTATCCTAACGGGCCACGGACCACGCGCGATCTTTCCTACGTACTTCTTCTTTGTCTTATCCTCTCCCCGTAATCATACTTACACTAACATGCAGTATACTATCACACATGCCGGGAAACCGGTCGGGAGCTTAGAGCTGGTCACGGCTGGGCGGTGCCTCGCTGGTGGGAGAGTCCTGGTTAAGGGGAAACCCCACTAGCCGACCGTAGGTCGGCGTCGGATCTCTCATCCCAAGGAAGGAAGATCACCGCTACCTTCCGATGAAAAAGCATACACTTACGGCACTACACTTACGAGACTAATCACCTCAGTCGTTGACGTTCGCAGCGTCACTAACAACCAGCCAACCAACCATCCAACGTCACTGCCTTACACGGCTATGTCCCACTATTTCACAAAACGTTCCTACTCCACCCATTTGCATACTTTGCAGACCGAAAACACAAATTTCTATACAAACCAACTGAGAAGACGTCACGTTATGTACGAAATACAGATATGTTATTCCACTATCAACATCAGATCGTCACAATCATCATATCTTTCGAGGTGTCATTCCTCCACAACACATCAGATCGCCACAATCACAATCATCATATCTCTAGGAGTGTCGTTCCTCCACAGCATCAGATCGCCACAATCACAATCACCATCTCTCTTTCTCCGTAATCCCACAATCGCCCACAAAAACCTTCCCTTCGCCTTCCCTCCGCCCTGACACAATATCGCAATACAGCAAATGAATGGCGCCCGGATGCCACCCAGCCGTCGTGGAGGCGAGCGCGCTCTGCTTGAAGTAATATCGAAAGCAGCTCCGTTTAATAGCCAACGCCCCCCTGGCTGCGGACCTTCCCTGCAGATTGATTCGCGCGCGAGGAAGAAAGGACAGACCCCGCCCCAGCTCCGCCCCTCGCCCCCCGCCCTCGCCCATCGGAGAGACCCAACGCGCTCCATAAGAACAGCAGATGCAACTAATAGACGCATCAGTCGACGGCGTTGCGAGGGGAGAGTCGGCTGCAACACTCCCCATTAGGACTAATGAAGTGTTGCCTGTTATATATCTGTAATTATTTTAAAATCACTTACTGTAATCAATCATGGTGGAATATTGGTTTTAATTTCGGCGATGCACCCGTCCGTTAGCACATTGCCTTTCATGGCAATGGAAGTTGTTAATTATTACATACAGTCGCCAATAAACTTGAAACACAACGTTAATAAAACATTTGATTGATTTAGCAACAACGAAACTGATCATCGGTTTCATGGAGTAGATTAAACGCAGTGCACAATGTAAGTACTACAGATAGTTTGGGAGTAACCATAAAAATAATGCCGCTGATTTCGTGAGCAGTGTGTTTAAGAAGCGAATCAGATTGAAAACTAAACTTCAATGCCTAGGCAAATGTATCACACACTTGATGAATTCCAGAATTTACAATTAAAGGAGAGATTCATGCGTCGGTTCTAAGAGAACGCAAATTTCACGCAGTTGCTTGGAATACTTCTGGAATGTGGAAGAAACGTGTTTATTGAATCGAACTATGTCACATCACTTTCGGGCCGCTTGCATTCAAGTAAACAATTCTTATTTACGAATCGGTCAACATTCCCTAGAAACGATTAAAGAAAAACACCACGGAGTCCAGTACCGAGAGTCCATCCACGAGTTCGACGAAAAGCCGAAGGAAACAGGAACAAAAACGACGGAAAAACTAAAAAAAGAACACCACAACTTTCAGAAGAGCCGGAAAAGAGGCCCGTGCAAACGGAAATTTCAGCGCGAAAAAGAAGATTGCGGCCCGCCGGCGCGAGGCACGAAGGGGAAGCAAACTTGTCTTATTCAGCCTTCATTTGCGTCGGCCACGCCGTCGCCGGCGCGCCAATGGGATTGGGGAACAATTATCGAAGTTTTGTCGCGAAACAAAGACAACGCAGTGAGCACCAGGCACCCACGAAGGCGGCGGCCAACGGCGACGACGAACGGGAGACGGAAGGCGAAGAAAAGGCGAGTGGAGGGAATGAGAAAGCCGGAGGAGGGCGCCGAGGCGGAGAAAGGTGGAGATAAAAAAGGCCAGCGACCGTGGTACCGCAAAGGCTGAGAGGGGACCTCTCAGATAAAAATTATTATGGCCCTCTTCCTGGGAGAGAGAGCTCGGGCAGAGTAGCTGAGCTTGCATTACGAGAAGACGGCAGCTGAAGACCGAGGGCCTCTGCCGGGCGCCCTCGGGGGCGGGGAGCGGAGAGGGGCGGGGCGGGGCGGGGCGGGGCGGGGCGGGGCGGGGCGCAGATCCCGGAATTAAGGGCACTTCCTACAGGAGAAAGAGGTGCTCCGACGGTCGTGCAATATAAGCGCTTGCTTGGAAGGGTACCGCCACCCGCCCGCTGGGCCAGGCTGCCCCGCGCGTTGCTCTTACGCTACTTGCCATTCCGACGCCCTCACACGCTCAGTCACGTGCTCGCCCGCGCACATCGGCTTCACTTTCTTTCATAGCTCAAGCACGCGTGCGCCCTCCGACCGGAGTCCTGCGAACCTCCATTAACGACCACCCGCCTGCTTGCCTTCCCGCACACCGCACGCGCCGGGAGCGGTGGCTCAGGGCGTCAACTGATGTCACTGCAGCGCCTCTGACCGGGAGGTCCTAGGTTACACTCCCCACGGCGGCAGCTAGCTTTTCAGCTAGGTCGAATTCAGTCTGGAGGAGAATTCTAGCGGCCGGCTGCTCTGATCGGTAGTTTTCCGTGGTTTCTTCGATCTACACCAGGCGAATGCCGGAGCAGTACCCTACCAAACGAGCCACGGACCTCGCACGATCTGTCCTTCCTCTTCCTTGACCTATCCTTTCACCTCACACACACACTTGCACTAACATGCACTACACTACCACATATTCCGGAAGACCGGTCGGGAGCTTAGAGCTTGTCCCGGCTGGGGCGGTGCCCTGCTGGTGGGAGAGTCCTGGTTAGGGGGAAACCCCACTAGCCGACGGGAGGTCGGCGCCGGATCTCGCCATTCAGTGGGGGAAGATCACCATCTCCCGATAAAAAAACATGCACTACACTAACGGGACTAATGACCGAAGCAGTTGACGCGCCCGGAAACACGAAAAAATCAATCAATCAATCCGACCGGAGTCCTGCGAACCTCCATTAACGACCACCCGCCTGCTTTCCTTCCCGCACACCGTACACGGCCACGCAGCCGCACGCACAGTTCCATTTCGCTGATGATCGAAAAATAATACAAAACACCACCCGCAGGATAGACCCCCATAAAACTCCTATACGAGAGTGCGTCGTATATCAGAACTAAATTTCACACCGAAATGTGCCATCATCTTTACACCAGAGCAGAGGCCCTTTCAAAAACAGTGATTAACTGTCAACAAGGATAAAGCCACACAAATAATGCACGACGGCCTCGGAGACTGTGCGATGTCAGAGGAGAATGACCGTATAAAAAATTCATGCACCGCACGAGAAGATGCAGGGAACATTAAATTAACATTTAAATTGAAGTAATTCGGGCGCTCGCAGCGAGGAGGGCTCTTCTAAGAAGGCGGCGCGGCGGCCAAGTCCGCGGGCAGAGGGCGCGCGCAGTCAGAACAAATGACACGCGAATGACCTGTCTTCATTTTAAGCCACCTGCATTGTGAAGGCGTCTTTCAACACGTTTGAAATGAATATCACTATGCTAAAAGTTAATAATACAAATAAGGTTTTGATATGTCGTTGTTTTCGTCTCGCTTATTTACTTTAATTTCGATATTTCGCATTTTAGCAGTTTTCCGGTACACCCTCATATTCTGTATAGTGCTTTGTTTCTGCCTTGATATGCGGAACACTTTGGGTTTTGTCTTCATAATGTTGAAGTTTCTTCAAACCAGTTCTGATTATTTCATTTCCTGCCTTCCCACGCTATGCTCCAAAGGTATTTTCTGTATTCCACATAACACACTGTCCCCTCTTCCAGTAATTTGGAAGTACGTACAATGACTATTAAGCGAATAACGCCAGTTCTCCATCACGCTTTTAGTATGCAACATTAAAGAAACCATTTGATCAGATCTCCTCTGCGGTTCATTTTCAATGGTTTCCTTATCTGATAAAAGAGAGAGTGTACATTTTCATTACAGTGAATGTTTATAGCTGATTTTGTATTAAAATATTTGATTCCATTTAAATTTGGAACTGGAAGGGTAGCGCAATTTCATATGTAAATGTCCCCTTTTTACAAAAAGAGTAACCCCTTGATTATTCCGTTGAACTTCCTCATGCAGTAATATTCAGTCAGTAAATTACCTTTAATTATGGGACATTCCATTTGCTTCGTCGATGTTCCACATTGGCACATATGCAACCCGCTGCACACGCTCAGTACTACCCCCCACCCACCCACCCACCCACGTTCCTACTGTGCACAAGTACTAGGGATGAAAAAAATACTTAAAATCCGGATTTCGTCTTTCCTGAAGAACCAGAGTTGAGTTTCTTATGCAGCAATCTGAAATATCAGTCCTTTTGGACCACACTTTCATCCCGCATCACGGGTTGTCAGATATGTTCAAGGTTGGGTTCTATAATTAAGCCAATTTCACTTTTAAAACAATGATTTAAAACGTGCGAATTAATTGTGATAATTCGTGATATATCATAAAATCTTGCTAAATGATAAAAAACGGATCTAAAATCTGGCTAAATGATAAAAGATGGATAATTAGCTGCATTCTTTAGTACACAATATAGCAGCCGATGAATTACAAAAGATGTAGGAGGTAAAACATATATTATGAACGAACCGAAAGATTCATACGATGCTTGAAAATAGATAAGAAAACATTCCACCCAATCACGTTCGCCGGAAGACATTAAACAAGCTACGTGCATGTAGACGAATGGGGGACAAGAATCGGGAGACTGGCTAGGAGAAAGGCCAAACACACTCCTATTGGCTCGCAGGCGCAACAACAGCCAAGTCAGAGAAGCAAACAGCGGGCGAGCTAGGAGACCGTTATACGATACGGCCGAATCGGGCGATGGAAAAGGAAGGGGGGGGCAGGCGCTCGTAAACTCTCGGAGACGTCGTCTAATTTGAATGCAGAAGAAAACATGGCGCGCTGCAGAGTCACCCCCCTCCGCTCCCCCCCCCCCTCCGCGCAACCCTTGCGCTCGCCCGCGGGGCCTGCCTCCCCTCCCAACTCATCTCATTCCCGGAGGAAAGAAATGAGTTCCGAGGCAATTATAAAACGCCAGCATAAACCGCTCTATGTTGTGGGATGAGTTTCAGCCAGACTCTGCGTTATAATGATCTGGAATGCGGTCGTGTACCACAAAACTTTCTTGAAGTATATTCAATATTACGAGAAAATAAAATCAACATCCGGAATATCAGAATGCAATTTGAAACGAGGTACTCGTAATAGCAAATCAAAGAAGAACGAAAATATTCCAATTTGTTCGACAAAATGAGCAGAATGTACGTATTAATAGAATCTAATAACATTATCTTGGAAGTAAATTGTTACAAATTAAGAACAAAGTCATCCTTACAAGGTAGAGCCTTATTTAATATTTTGTAGAATTAATACATTATTAACCGTTACACCATGTTTGTTTAGTCAATACTATTTACAAGTTTATTAAGTCAATACTATTTACATATTTGATATAACCGCATTTTCTGTCACTTCGTTTTTTTTTTATTTATATATTCTGATGTTTCGGTGAAAATTCGGCATAATGAATATGCGACATTACTTTTTCCAGTCTGCAAATAACAATATTTTATCACAATAAAGTATATTTTAAATTATGACAGCAGAATAAAAAAATAACCAAAAAGCAAAAATCTCAACTTATATGCCAATTACAAGAGCGGAGAGATACATTTCGGGAAGGTTCATCTATTTCCGTGCCTGAATAAAGAAGAAGTAAGCAAACCCACATCCCCTAAATCTTCATTTGCCACGTGAATAACCGAGGAAGCAAGTGTTTATATATTAACGCAAACCACGCTCCCATAAATTAGTTTTAGGGGCGGAATTTATTCACCAACTGTTTTGTCTTCCCTCCTGTGCAGAAGTCGACTTCACAGGATTATCTGCAAAGAGACAAAATAGTGAACCAGCCAGGGGAAACAGTGGCCGGCGCTGTTTGCTAATTAATAAAATATCGCGATCTTCACATGCATTTTGCATCGACCTGCTACATATTGTATTTATTAATTCCGGTGGGCGGGAAGGTAAGGTTCTTCCCCGGGGTGCGAGCCAACCCAACGCCCAACCGTCGCCAGAGCCGCCTGTTTAGCATGGCCATCTGTCATTTTTCCAGTCATAAAAATCAATTATTCATGCCACCAATTTACCGTAAAATTACATCACTAATTGTGTTTGGCTTTTTTTTTAACGTGGACACGGGGCAGAATGCGGGGTTCTACCTGGGTCGGGGCGTCGACCAAATAAAGCTCTTTATGCATTAATGCCCAACCCTGTACACGGCTTCGCATGACGTACACATATATGACACGACCTCGTCTGTATGCACTGCATCAACCTCGTCAGCAGGCTGCAAAGCCTCCTGGAATCAAGAATGATAGGTGCGCAGAGCCGCGCTCGTCTATTGGCAGAGCGCACAAACAGTTGGGGGGGGGGGAGCGGAAAGCCTTGAATAACCAGATTAATAAGCAAAAAGCATCCGAACAAAAAAAGACGCCCCCGGAGCCAATCGGCGGAAAGTAATTGTGAAGAAGTGGTACGTAGGTGTATAGTACGTAAAGCAGGCCGTCAGATTTACGAGCTTGCGAACGGCCTTGAGTGCTGTTTTGGACGCTACTGCTCGGCCATTCGAGCAGTTCTCAAATATGGAAAGAGGGGGTGAGCAAATAACATGACAAAACGGCGAATTGGGAAGAGGAACGTGTTTTACATTGATAGATTTTATTAAATTTTGCACACGTTTGACTGAAATTTGCGTTTAAATAGAAAACGTACAAATTTTAATTATTATACGCACATTGTACATGAAACAAAAATTTAAGGAAATTGAGCTTACATTTCTACTAAGAATTAAAATTCCTACTAAGAATTAATACAACAAATATTAACAGTATTTACATTTAAAGCACCTGTATATTTTTATCCTTAGAATATAAATGCTTATTTACTCTTACAAAATTGTAACCCTACGTAAACTTTACGAACACGTGGTGAAATATGTTTTATTGCAAATTTTATTCAAGTTTTTCGCACTAACTGTCACTTCAAGTATTTAAAAACTAAATGATAAAATTGACAAATCCATCAAATGAATCATCATTTTCATACAAATACGTTTTAGCAATGAATTTCTGAAAAAAATAGTTACCTATTTCAGTGAATGTGTGCTATAATACTGTTTGTTTTCTTTTTTGGAAAAATGATATTCATTATAATACCACAATTTTATCAACTGTTTAAATAGCCTGGTCACATAACTCCTGTATTAATGATATACCAAATAAACTATTAATAAAATATTATAACGTACCAAATGTGCTCACCACAATTATTTACCTTCTCTATATTTCTGAAAGCATAGCAACACCTACATTTTTCCCTATAAAATATATTTACTTTAAACTTCAGTACGAACTTTAATATATATGAAATAATACATCTTATTAAAAATACCAAGGGAAATTCATTACAACTAAGCAAGAGTCATAGATAATCTGCAAACATTAATTACGTTTAATTATGCGCACTAGTAATCTTAATAAAATATTCTTAAATACCCACCACACTAATAACTAATACCAGTTAATACCAACTAATACCAGCACGAACATTTAACTCAAAACTGTTTGTGACAAGCATTGCCAGCAATATACAGCACCCAGAAACGAGTAATTCCATTAATGTAACTGATAATAAGATACTACGCGTAAAAATTACGCTTAGTTCTCTCTTCTTCTTTTGTTAGCACTTATTCTCTGCATATTAAGTGAAGTGCGTCCCCTTCCCGTTCAGGGCTCAAGGGCGCCCCCTGACTGGAATTTCTTATGGGGCCTTCTTGCGCTCCCCAGTCCACCACAATGTGCAGCCCTGTGAAATCAGCGCTTCCCCCCCCCCTCACGTGCCCAGCAGAGCGCAAGCGCGTGCCGAGCACGTACCACGTGCCCGAGTGACGGCCCTGGCGTACGCAGCGTCTTCGTGAAACAGCAAAATTACATTGAAACTGCCAGCACGTGAAAGCGGTCACGTAGCTGCAAGTTCCCAGCAATGAGAATAATTATGCAGAAATAAATGGCACATAGACAAAACCTGTCACACGGGAGGGGCGTGGTTTATTGGAAACAAATTAAAAAAAGGTTTTCGTGGGTGAAAAAAAGAGGGAATGGAAAAAAAAGGTTTCTAAAAAAGAGGTGTTCCGATTTTACCCCCACCCTTTCCCTACTTTTAACAAACTGATCTCTTTACGATGTCCTATTGTTATGCGATCTGTGTGTCCTGCTAATTTTTCCTGCGTTGCCATTTCCATCCGGACGGTTGCAGCGGAGGCGGCGAGTAATGTCATGGCTTTGTCGCTACAACCACAGCAGAGCCGCCGACGGGAGTACCCGGAACTAAAACAGTATTCTTTTTACTTTCTCGCCTTACTGCGTATTTCTGTAGTAAAGAGGAACTTTAATCATATTGGGCCGGAAATCGGTAATTTTTCGACAGAAAATCTTATGATGACGGGCTCTGATACCGAAAAAGTAGATAAATCTTTTTCCTGTACGAAGTAAATTACTTCCTCTAACAGAGCGTGTAGTCAGAATCCACATTCTGTGATTCTTTGATTCCCAAAAATCGATAGACGACAAAATGTCTGTCGTTCTGCGTTAATGCCTACACCGATCAGACGATCTCCAAAATTGATACTCCCTGATCGATCTGACTGTACTCAAGGTCCTACGAGTTTGAAACGGAAATTTTGATTTTCGGGATTACTTTACATGAAGCCTCAACAATATTTTCAAACTTCTCTCAAAAATGATTCGAATTGTTTTGATTAAATTTTGTTCTCGGATAGTATAAAGCACGCTTAAAAGAATGAGGCAGGTCTCATTTTTGTTGAAATCTCCGAATTTTCGAAAACTGAAAACCTTAGAAATAACGCGAGAAAGTATCTCATGTTGTAAAGCACTATTACGGTAGTTTTCTCCATGTAACTTTCACAAGAGACGTAGTTTTTATCAGGTCTAGGCCATGCGTATGTTCCTCTGGCAATAATTTCCTCTTCGAAGGTGGTCTCTCAAAAAATGTCTACGTTCACTTTCTGAAATTCAGAAATAAAGTATGGAATGTATTTGGTGGAATTGAGAGTTTTAGTTAATTCGAGGTGCCCAGTCGGTGAATGGGTAAAGACCGCCTTTCTGAATAGTGGGAGGAGAGGGGGCTCTCATTTGGTCAAACATGTTAGAAGAATTAAATAAAAATACGGTCTTATGAAAATATTATGTACTTTTTGAGTCGTGACAATGTGCAACTTGTTAACCCACGCAAGTGAATTAAAACATTTTGAGTGTGGCACCGAACCACAGACATTATGCGCCCCGGTGCAATTTATATCATGGGAGATAACACTCTTTGGCACAAATTTTGTGTACCTTACTTTACGCCACCTCATCATTCCACTGCCTCCAGAGCAGCGGAAGCACATATATATCCACGTAAATTTGTTTGACTATTAAAATCCATTTATTTCACAAACATATTTCGGAGTGTCAGACGCTTCTGGCGACATAGAGCCGTATTTATAAACCTCTGCCAGAGGCCTGCCAAGCCTAGCAGGCTGCCAGTGTTCGGTTTCGCGATTTATGAACGGCCCCAGCCAATTCCAGTCGCCCCTTGACCTCCCAACAAGCCCCCAGATGGCAGGCCCCTAAGAGAGCTGCTGGCAGAGCTTCATAAATACGACCCATAGACCCTATCTAATCCGCGAACCTCTTCTTTTCGGAAGCGAGTGCCTTTAGGTGGAAAACATAAGAAACCTCAAGGGCGCCAGTACGATATTCTGTCACGCGAAGTCCACCAGGCAGACATCCAGTGTATACTTCAACGGCATTCTTATCCTGTCACGAACAGGTGCCTGCGTCGCCGTGCAATGAAAGGAACTCGATGCCGAGGCGTCTGTGAAAGACCGGGAAGAACTAGGGAGGGCGGACAACCGTCGGGGAAGGAAAGAAGGGGAGAAAACGGGGCATAGAAAATTACGCACTAAGTGGACAGGGAGATACTGAATATTGAAGTGAGAAAAAAATTAAAGTCTGAAAATTAAACAATAGTACTCTGAAGTGAAGCTTGTTAATAAAAGTTGAATAAAGAATGACAGTAAATTTATACACCAGAATAGAATATCGTAACGTCATCAGTTGACATCCAGGCTTCCGAAGGTGCTAGCGGGCGTTGAAATGCTGGGAACCACAGGGCAAGAGCGGCTCCGGGGGTCACGGCCCCTATGGTCCCCCTAAAAGGTCTAGAGTTTTCGCTTGTTACCTCATTTTATATCCCAAACTTTTTTTAATATTAAATTTAAATATTTTATTAGAATTATATAATTATTTGAAAATTAATATTATATAGTATCAGATAAACACTACAAAAATAATATGCAACATAATAACTAGACATCGGATGTTTAGGGAAATACCTATTTTTTTCTAGAGAACTTATTTAAAGGCTGATTATATATGTCCACAAATCATGACAAATGATGACTTATGACGAAGTTTTATAATGCGTATTTTTGCTTATTTTAGCATAAATGCCTATTTTTTGCACAAATACCTTTTTACGAATTTTTTGCCTTTTATTTATTATATTTATATACAATGCTAAGATATCGGAAAATCGGCGATGGTCAAACGTGACCATTCATTACGGAACCTTCAATTCACGTCTTGAAATTGAAAATTACGAGAGAATTCCTGCAAGTATACCAACTGATTTTTCTCCATTTCATAAATACCAGCCACGATCTGAGAACATGGACGATTGACAATACACCGAGGGAACCGAAATTTTAAGTGGAAATAAATATAAATTCCCAGAAGGTTTCAGTGTTGCTGGTGTTGGACTGCTAAAATATGACAGTCATATCGTTCAGATATCCTTCTCAGCATTCAAACTGATTTTGTCTCTCAGTCGTCGCAAATTTGAAATTGTGATCCTTGAAAAGTTACTGGTAATATGTAAATATTACTGGTTAATGGGAACTATTAAGAATAAGATGTAGAAGAGTTGTAAATATCTAGTTTTACATTAAAATATACGAACTGATTTTGTGCATTTAAGTTTACAAAATAATATATACAAAAATTACAATTTTCCATTTTATTGTGTATGTAACTTACGACAGTGCCTTTTTTCTCCTTCTTCTTGACTTTTTCAGTGCCTTTTTAGGCGCCTAAAAGACGATTTTTTAGTGCCTAAACATCCGATGTCTAATAATAACACATGCATTATTTAAGAAAACTCTATGAAAACCTTCTCCAAAATGATCGGCTGGATCCGCCCCTACCTCAGGGGACCAAGGGTGGCACAAAAAGAGGGCCAGCTGCAGGGAAGTGGAGTGCCCACCAAGACGCGAGGGCGTGCAAGTGTTGGCCAATCGGCCACCCTTCAACCCCAGGGAGGCTGTGGGCGATCACGTGACCGACAAAGATATGCGAGCAGAGATGCCAGGCAGAAGGGCTTCGCTTTCGGATTGCCTCGCGCGCGGGCGCAACTGCTAGCCCGGAAGGCAGACGTATGCTCCTCCAGACTGCGAGTGCGTTGCATTGATGTCCGGGTAAAGCGTCTGGGCGGAGGATGCACTAGCCAGGGCATGGAGAGCAGTGTGCGTAGAAGTAATGGAGGTAGAAAGCGATTATAACCCGAGAGATGTACAGAGTTGCAAAATATTGTAAATAAACAGGTTGTACATACAGTTCGTATCTCTGTCTTGATTTCGCTACGAGGACGTCACAATATTAACGCCAACTGGATGTTTGCATCAAGATGGTAACACTGAACAGGTCAGAGGTATATGTCGAAATAATGAAATCTAAGAATTAAGATTTTCTTTTATCTTCCAATCTAAAATCAAGTCTTGTTGGGCACATTCGAATTTGAAACCACATGCGCACCCAACGAGCATGCATGCGCATTGTGAACAACTTGAGGGTAAATGAGTCTGATTGCCTCTTCATGTGAGACGAATACTGAGATAAACATCAGAAGATGGCTGCAAGTTTTCGCAGATTTTTGGCTTCGACCTTTTTGTCTCGATTCCAGCGTCATATGTTTGTCGTTGGGTTCCTTGCGAAACAACCGATCGGAATACAGTTGCCGCCGGTTAAAGTGAACTCGGATATGACGAATCCTCGGTTATAGTGAACTTAAGTCACTGGTTCCGTTTCACTTACATTACAAAAAAGCATAAGAAGATGCGGTTATAGTGAACCTCGGTTATAGTGAATCCTGGAAATAAATTGGATCCTGGAAATTAATTAGGCAAGCAAAAGGTCCTTCGGAGAGTAGATCGGTGTTCCAACAGTACAAGAGGCATTGAAAGGTGTCAAGACTTCTTGACCATACTTAGAGGCAATGGACCATGCAGAATCAAGTACGGAGAGAGCACGAACTTTGGAGAAAGATCCAATGAAAAATGTACGAAACACACAATTGAAAATAATGTTTGTTTTACATACAAATAAATATATTGAATTTTCAGTTCGTGCAGTTAATGAATTTTGCTGTATCTCTATGTTTATAAAATCAATAATTATGGAGAAATTCTATTTAATTTTGACATCTTCGGATATAATGAATATCGGATATAGTGAACATCGGTTATAGTGAACCTCTGTTACAGTAAACCTCGGATATAGTGAACATCGGATATAGTGAACCAATCTTGTGGGGACACTATAACCGGAGTCGCCTGTAATGAGGCGGCGACCGATCACCCGTCTGCAGCCCGCGCTTGAAGAGGCGAGGGGCCCATTCTCGCCAGTCCGTCGACATAAAGCGTGAACCCGACGATTCCTCATAACGCGAACGAAACGCGCTGCCTCGCCTCCGCGCTAAATAGAAGCCTCTTGGCCGGAGGCTACCTCCGCATCTTCGCCCCGGGCGCAGGGGCGGCGGCGGCGGCCCTAACTTATCGAGCGGCGGCGCGGTGCGGCCAGCGGCGGCCACCTGCGGGGGCGGGGGCGGGGCGGAAGTGACCGGGGGGCGGGGCGAGCGGTCGAGGACAGCGGAGCGTGGAGGCAGGCGCGGCGAGAGGGATCACGAGGCCGACGCTGGGCGGCAGGCGCGTCCGACGGCGCGGTAACGCGATTACGCCGTGAATCACGGCGGCGGGGGGCGGGGCGGGGCGGGGCTGGCGGGGCTGGCGGGGCTGGCGGGGCGGGGCGGGGAGGGGCGGGGCGGGGCGGGGACGGCGATCGCCCGAGCGGGTGCTACGACCCCGCTCGTGCGCGCGCGCGCGCGGGCGTACCCGCCTCCGCCGACGCCGTCGCGGCAGACAAGGACAGCAGCGGGACCCAGCGCGAGGTGGGGCCTAACAGGATTAAAGCCAGCCCTTTGTAGCGGGGAAATGGCTTAATTTTCCGCCTATGTGCGTTCGCGATGAACGGAATTACAAGCAGGGGCCGCGGAGGGCCGCCCGCGTCGGGGAACGGCGGGCTGACGCGGGCAGCGGCGGGGAGCGGCGGCGCGGGCGGGGAGGGGGGCGAGGTGGGCCGCGTCATTAGAGGCTGCTGGAAGAGCAAAACTCGGGCGGTGCTCGTCACCAATAATTGGCCTGGCAGGGGCTGCCCATACGTCGGAAGCGGCAAAAAAGGCGAAACGGACTGTTGGTTTTCCGCCCCCCTGCCTCTAGTGCCGCTATTACTTCATCATTCGTATTATCATCAGCATCATCTTCAGCCACCCATCAAAACCAATTTAACCAAGCTGTGGTCAAAAAGAGGGTTGTAATAAAATAATATCGACCAGCCAAGGGCATGTGAGATGCTTTAGGCATAACTTATAGAGTAGTTTCATAATTACATTATCCACAATATAAAAAGATTATTAGGTTCTCATTGATTCTTCTATGCAGAACGCGTAAGTCCGTATGTGGGAGCAAAATGACCTTCGCATCGACACCTTCCGGTTGCCCAGGGAACCCAGGGAACGATTTTTGCAGGATAATCTATGAAACGCCTGTGTTCTTTGTACCTTCAACACCGCCGCCACCAGCGCTGCGCTATCCGTTTCATCATCTGTCTCTCTCGCGGCCGGATAACGAGTAATCCGATGCGAGCCGAACGCAAGAATCCCAACGATATCCGATAGCGCGTCTGGCGCGGCGCGGCGAGGCGCGTTCACAGCGGGCCCGACGGTAATGAGCCCGGCGGCGGCGGCGGGCGGGATACGCCCCTCGCAGCCATTTACCACGCAAAATTGCTTCTTTCTCCAAAACAGAGGGTCCCAATATTTTGACAATGAATCCTGCACACGTGGCTTAAAGACGAATGTCCTCTGGTGTACACGATCAGGAAAATGCCAACGTATAATCACTTGAGTCGCTTGAAGATTCCGTCGAAAGCCGTTCGCCGAGGAAACCGGCGGGGAGGCAGGAAGTTCCTCAACGAACTCACGTGCGTCCGAACCGCGCCGGCGCGCCGCGGCGGGATGCTGCCGAGAGGCGGGGTCCTTCACGTGGAAGGGAAGCGGGACGGGGAAGAGGAGCGTGGCGGGGAGGAGCGGAGCGGGGCGGGAAGGAGCGGAGCGGGGCGGGAAGGAGCGGAGCGGGGCGGGAAGGAGCGGAGCGGGGCGGGAGGAGCAGAGCGGAGCGGGGAGGAGCAGAGCGAGCGGGAGCGGAGCGGAGCGGGAGGAGCGGAGCGGGGAGGAGCGGAGCGGGGAGTAGCGGAGCGGGGAGGAGCGGAGCGGAGCGGGGAGGAGCGGTGCGGAGCGGGGAGGAGCGGGGCGGAGCGGGGCGGGCCAGGACTGGGCGGGAGGTCGCCATACGGCGGGGCGGGTCGGGACCGGGCGGGGTAGGGCAGGATGAGACGGGCCGGGTGGGTGGTCTCCGCCCACCTAGGGCTAGCCCTCCTAGGGCTTCTTCGCCCGGGGGCCCAAAGTCGCTCGAAGCACAGGACTCGCGCCCTCTCGCACGAAGCGCAGCCCGGGCGGCAGGGCGCCCTTCACCCGCCATCGCCCAATCTGATGAAACCACACGCAAATACAATGATGCCGATATCAATAAAAACGAAACGTGTGCCACTGTAATGGACAAAATATAATTACATTACCAACTTGAATATTTCAGCCATATCTCCCAATAAATATTTTATCCCAGAACCATACAATTCCTACACCTTCTTTACTAAATCACAAAATTTCATCAATAACGCTTCCACTAAGAGGTACCAGTATACTTTTAAATGATAGGTTTTGTAGATTATTTAAAAAATTAAAAAAATCTCATTAATTGTACGGGGAAAGATAATCGAGACATTTCATTGGTTTATGCCAAAACATATCGTCAACCACCCTCATTTAATTACATGAAGGTGATTCCGTACTATTAGGTGAAAATTAATTGTAGTGTCATTTGTAGAACAAAGGAAGTAAATACAATGAAAATTACTTATGAAAACTCCGAAAGATTAATGAGAAATCGAAGGTTTGCATGTAGCCGCGAATTGAGTTTGATTGGTAGCAGTGGTACATGTGAATTTCATTAAAAATAACAGTGTATTAACCTCGAGTAAAAATATAATTATAACAAGTGATAAAATTATTTTTTCTTGAAGCAGGGAAAATAATTTTGTTAGAAAATGTTACAACTTATTTAGTTTTCACGTGGGGAAGAGAAGTTTATTCTATGAAAGTGTGCTTATAAGAGTCATAAAAGAAGCATCACAAAGTTTAGAATATCGTTGCTTGTATTTTTCAAAATAATGATTTTCTTACAAATTAAAATTCAAAATAATTTCTCTTTGATCCTACCAAAAAACCAAGATACATTTGAGTTTATTATGACAAATGTTAATTTGGTTGTACAACGCAGTTGTAAGTTACAATATATTTTCAAGTGTACGTTTTTTAAAATCCTTTTTTATTATTGCTCACTTTAGCTAATTTCCCCAAGCTTTTAGAATGAAAATAACAAAATTCTGCATATTACTGATACAGTCCCACTGAAGAAAAATAAAATACGCATTATTAAGTGGCGACTTTTTATAAAAATTGTGGTTTTCTTTATAAATTTTCTTCTTGGTGGTTTAATCATTTTCCTTATTTTTTAAAATTTAAATTTCATTTTCATTGAGGGTGTTAGGAGATTTTTATTACTTCATTTTCAAAAGACGTATAGCTCTTGCTGGTGGTCTTTCAGAATAATTGTGTGGAATATTCTTTGCTTCAGGTAAGAAGGGATGCAAGTTTACTGAACTAATTCTTTCTCTGGAAAATTAATCACATTCAGAAAGAAAAATATTGGCATCGAATTTGCTGGATATTTCTTCCGAAATTAAATACATGTGAAGCCGAGACAAATATCAGTTGACAATGCAGTTTTAATATATTAATATCTCTTTTTTACAGTAAATTTCCATCGTAAATATTTGCCGACTATCATGCAGTCAGTATTATTTCATTTACGTAAATTGTACTGTATGCATTCAGTTGTATCAAAAAATTAACCCGTGCATAACATATCCAAACATTGCCAGGGCTTAACAAACCACGCAGCATCTCATAACACTGATGACAATACCACATGGATAATCGTCAACCTTCTATAGATAGATAATTATTAGTGAAGCAAATTAAAACAAAACAATTTAATGAAATTAAGTTTTTAGAACAAACTACACTAAGAAAACATGGTGTCTTACCACATTGTCCAGTTTGCTTCATATGTCACCTTTATCTTTCTTATAATTTTCAAACTAATCTGTGTTAATGGAATTGTAGTTAATAACTTACATTTTAATAGAAAACGATGTTTTCTTTCGAATCTAGCCAAAAAGGAAAGGATTTACAATTAAAAAATATTTTTAGGCACAAAACATTCACAGTTGATTTTGACTCATCACACAACTTAATCCAATTATACTCATTTCTTTGTAACATTTTCTATTAAGTTCTTCAGGGCATTTTCGTACGTTATTGACATTCAATGGATGATAACTCAGCTATTGAATCTTGAGATAGTCCTAGTTGACAAATTTTGATATAATATAAAGCACAAGCATCGACCTTTTAAAACAGGCAAAATACTTTATTATTCACAAATATTAACTAGTAACGATTTAAAATGATGAACGCAAAACATAGGTTCTTCATTAATTTTGAGCCCCTAGCGTTCATCGCATACATTTCTTAACCACTTATCATTTAGTGGTTTCTCTTTAGGAAATTGAAATTATGACAGACATTGCAATATATTCTTTTGCACTCAAAAGCAACACACGAACCCATTTGAGTTATAAAATGTTTCCAACTAAAGCACTAGAAACACAATCATTACGTAAGTAGTAAACTATGAGGACAAACAGGCTATTGTATATGATTATGTACTTATTAATTCCTTTCAACTTATTAACTATGATTAATCTCTGAAACTTGATCTTCAATGGCTGCCATGTTCATATGTTGAATCGTATTTAATCTCGTGAGAATAAAAAATTGTTGGCACATTTTCTTTAATATTTACAAACATTTGACGAAATATTATAACACAAAATATTTAGAGAAAATTTTAATTAACGCGATGGTTTATATTTTTGTTCTGTGCAATCAATATTTTTTTAGAATAATTAAAAACAATACCTTTTTCAGTATTTTTTGTCCTTTCGGATTCCAAAAAGCTTTGTCGGAATCAGGGTTTCGGAATTTCTTAGAGAATTCAACTCTTTTCCAATATGGAAAGGAGTATGGGAAAAAATGCAGCGTTTTTGAGAAACTGATTCGAATGATTTCCAAAATCCGGCGTTTTTAGTTCCTAATATTCAAAACTTTGGATTTCTGAAAAAAAAAGTATTACAGATACTCTGAAGCTTCCATGTTGATAAACGCATGTTGATAAAGGGAAAAATTCTATAGCCTCTAATGTACTTTTATATTTTTTTATTTCTTGTAATTTTTGAAAATCCAGAGAGTTCGCCGAGAATGGAACCAGACCTATCTTTTTAGCGTCCTTTGCAATAAGAGGAGAATGTTTAAAAAAATTAGCCGGCATTGAGAAATAATTGTTTAAACATTGCCTATATTTCTCGTTATATTACGAGAAACTACTCATATTTTCGAAAAACACTACATGACCTAATTTCAAGGTGTATTTGCGCAACAGATTTAATTAAGGATTATTAAAATAAATTGAAATCTGTGATTTCAATATTGATGTTGTAGGAAGAGGCCAAAAAGAGTTTGAACTTTTCGATTATCGAAAAATCAACGATTTCACCAGCAAAACGACTAAGAGATCCGCGATCTTCTTTTAGACACTTAAAGGGCAAATTATATCAAAAAATTTGAAGCCACTTTTCAGAAAATATGGAAAATATTGAGTCTTTATGAAAAGGATCCTCCAAAATCCTAATATCCATTGTAAATGAGAGGGAGAGAGCTCATGTTCATTCTCATCGGGAAATATAATTTTTTGTGAAAATCGTCTAAATGGTTTAGGAGCTAGCATTTACCACAGTCAAAGAGATAGACGTTTTGCCATTAATCGATTTTTTTTTGTATCAATAATCCACAAAACAAGGATATTCCGACTCCACAGAATGAAATATACTGCAAATATGAAAAATATTTATCCATTTTTTCGTTATGAGGACCTAGCAATAAAAGTTTTTTTCTGTAGAAAAATCACCAATTTTCGCCACACCATTACCATACTTACGTAGTAGGGTGAGAAAGTAAAATTGCTGTCGACGTGATTGTAGAAAAGTTTCCCTGCCAGAGAGGAAGTGCGGATCTTTCACTCGCGACGGGAGGTAGGGTGCAGACCCAAGAGATTTCTCCCCGCACCCTCTTCCCTCCCTCCCCCTGCCCCTTCCGCAGTCATCGCCACAGTCGCCGCCTCTGCCGCCGCCACCGCGACAAATCCCTGGAGGCGCCATCTGCGCTTGAGACCAGTAGGCGGTGCTGGCGACTACTTGCCTACCCCCCCCCCCACGCGGCTCCAGACCGCTGCTCCCTTCACCACCGCTGGTAGAACAAGAATTTGTGTGGAGTTGTAGGCCACGCAGGGTGCTTACTGCTACCTTCACCAATCCCACCGCATTTAGATGCCAGCCCCGGTTTGTTTTTCGGGTAATAAGAATGCGAAGAACGACTTTTCGGGTAACAAAAATACGACCCCTTATACTTGTTATGACATTATGCACGTTATAAACAAATGAAAGAGCATCTCTTTCATTAGAAAAAGCATTTTAATTTATGTCTCAGAGTGTAATAATCCATCAAAGGCCACTCGGAAATTAGTATGTGTAACGCAACCTATTATTATCTGCACCCGTCACAACTATAATACGCCTTCTTCAATCACCTCTCGATTACAATGAACTAATCGGTCGCGTATTTTTTTCAATTCGTTCTTTACTTTCGATTATCAACCATATATTCTCTCTCATAGTCTGTCACCTTATTTTCATACTTAACTAATGAATTCACACTACTAAGTTATCCACACATCGTTCAAACGTGCAATTTCGTGCTTTGTCCTTAGCGTCATTTTCACTTCCTCTACACTTCACTGACAGTTCCAATCCATCCGCCATTGCAAGGTCACACCACGAAGACCGACAAGCAGTGCCATTCATCGGCCAGAAGCCTGCCAGTTTGTCCGCGCTTAATAGGAGTTCACTAAGCTGAGGAGAAGGATATTCTGACACATTTTACACTTGTAATACACTGTCCACCTTGTCCGTTTCGGATGGAGTTTCCTCACAAGCATGATCCAGAAAGGAAGGCAGAAATACCAAGCAGCGAAGATGACGATTCACTAACAGGTCAATCTTTTCTTCCTCGCCAATGATGGTCCTATCAACCTTGCAGGATCACCTTAATTTTCAGCTTCATTCGCAAATTACGATAGAAAAGATAATGTGAGGAAATTCATAGAATTCGAGTTTTCCCCCGAAATAATGGTTTTGTCGTTCTAGAAATACGATATGACATTCTTCTTGTTGCGATTCATTTCATCCCGTCTCAACTGCAACTGTCTCATCAAATATAGTGTAATGTGCAGACACCTAATTTCAGTGAAACTCGCTGGTGGAAAAAAGGAAAAGGTATTTGAATACTCTAGAACAAGTTTTACAACAAAATAATGAGCAATTTAGTTGGAACATTCAAAAATTCATTGCCAACAGTGCTTATAGGCATTTTAATAATGTAATTCATTTGCATAATTTATGAAAACTATTCACCCCTTTCGTTTGTAGTAATTTACATAAAATAAATCAAATACTTATATTCGCATAAAATACATACAATATAGTATATTACGAGAATGTAATATATAACAATTAAATAACGTTAAAAATGAAAATGTGCCTTTCAGCATAATCCCCATGGCTTTTATCTCAAATCACGTTTTAAGGTAATTCTAAGAGCAGTAGCTGAATATTCATGAAACATTAATATCAATATCAGGATACTATCGACTGTCACCGTGAAAATATACAAATCACAATAACAGTATCGGCCTTCAATGGACTTCAGAGACAGTCTTTAATTCCGCGAATTGAACAAGCTGCACCTCCGACGCAGGAGACTAAGTAATTTATTTACGAGCTAAAGTTACAACATGCGTGGGAAAGAAAAGAAATCAGTTTCCTTCCCCAAAAGAACCACAACACGCTCGATAAATGACTTTGCTATTCTCATGAAGATATATTGTAACTGCTTGTTCAGCACTAGGAACTGAATCCTCTCGCCATGTAATACAAAATTGGATATTTGTTGCGACAGTATTTCACTGACACAATATGTCATGGAGCAGTGAGTGGAGAGTCGTGTAATAACAGCATAACAAATATCAGCCTGTTAAACATTGAAAATACATCGCGGTGGATTATGGAAACAAAGTGCAAAGGGCACGTTGGTGTCCTCATCTGAATGGTAAATACAATTTTAAGCTTCTGTATTTGAGATAAAATGCAAAAACGTTCGTTCATTAGAAAATTAATTGAAGAGTTGAATGCACGTTGCCTCACTGGGATCCTTTGCAAATGAAACCCAAAAGCAACTAGTGCTACACAATGCGCAACCTTTCTCTAACTAGTGTCCTTATCACTTCAGTCTCTGCTATTATTTCGGTTTTGACTCACACTCTTTTTACCTGGCACCTATTGACGCCTCAAACACATTTTTTTCACGTTTCCTCAATTAGTAGAATGGAAATATCACTAAGAATATAATAAAAAGGGAATAAAAGGGTCTCGTTCTATTTGCACATTTTCATTTTGAGCATTTCTGAAAATGCCAAATACCAAGCTCATTTTCACTCAATAAAGTAACGAGTTATCGAAAAACTTTGAAAGACACGTTGAAGCCCTTGCACACAAAAATGGATTAATGAATAGAAATCACCGGTAATATACTAAATATTAACGACGTCAGAGATAAAAACAAATTACGTTTGCGTTTTTAAAAAAATAATGCAGCAAAATAGCGTTTATGTCATATACAGTACATTTAGCATTATTCTTGCAAAAAGTTTAAAGAAAAAATAAAAGCCTTTTTTGAAAATTCTTATTTTTAATATTTTTAACACTGCCCGTATTTCTTACAAAATTACGCTCCTGGTCTAGCAAATACTAGATTTTGATCATTTCTTAGCATTATTCTACCATCCGTATATCTGAATAGGTTCCGCTCAATGGGGACAACCGGAATTCTTGTGCTTTACGTTTCCAGCACCAGACGCGAGGGCTGCTTCACAGGGCCTTCAGCAATTGATTACTAGTGATGCCGGGCGCGTCAACTGCTAAGGTCACTAAACTCGTAAGTGTAGTCCATGTCCATGGCACCGCCCCAGACGGGACAAGCTGTAAGCTCTTGATCGGTCTACACGATATGTGTGGTAGTGTAGTATATGTTAGTGTGTGTGTGTGTGTACGTGAGGGGTAGGATAGGACAAGGAATGGAAAGGAAAAATCGCGTGCGGCCCATGGCCCATTTGTTAGGGTAATGTTCCGGCATTCGCCTGGAATTGATCGGGGGAAACCACGGAAAAGTACCGATCAGAGTAGCCGGCAGCTTGAAGTCTCCTCCAGAGAGCCGCTGAATTCGATCCAGCTAAGAAGGTAGTGTCGAAAATCCTGCCACTGTCGGATCTCGAACCTAGGACCTCCCGGTCAAAGGGACAGCAATGCCATCAAATGATGCCCTGCGCCACCTCTTCCGGTGTGTTCAGGAATGATGGGTAAGTGTGGGTGTGGGGGGTGAGGGGGAAGGGGCGGGCGGCTTTCGGCGCATGCCCATCGACAGGAGATCGCTTCCTTCCAGTGCCCTTCATCTGCAAGTCGTGCAGGCAATGATCGGGAGCGAACGTTACGTGATTGGAAGGACGGAATTCCAGAATTTTTGCCTCCGGGACTGAATGAAGACTTGGAAGATAACAAGGTGAGAACAAAAGATACGAAGAGGAGAAGAGAGGCACACGGAGAGAGATATAAACTGATGACGTTTTCTGCTGTTTTAAAACTTAGCTAGAAATGGCACACAGAATGCGATGGCGTTTTGTTGAAGAGATAAACGCCGAACGGAATTTTTTTACTAAGCGTTTATTTTCAATCTGTTCATGCATGAGAACTATAAGTAAATTTATTGACTACGTAATTAACATTGTTTGAAGAAGATACTCATTAGTATCTCTCATTAATATAGTTGATTACACATAAAACTACACTTCAGAATGAGTGAGGAAAATCTAAAGGTTTGACTTTTTAAGACGTCTTATTTCCAAACTGTTATCTAACAAATTTATGGCTGAAGGGCTTGTATGGCATTCCAATTTTTGAATAGATTTACAAGTATAACTTTTCATTTCTTCGTTAACTGTTGGCACGCTGAAGGAAAATGAGTTGGGAGACGCAGAATAAGGCGGAGAGTATATTTCCGACACGCGGAAAGCCCGCGCCAGGTCAGAACGCGCCGTAGACGTCCTGGGGTTTGCCGGAGGGCGAGGGCGAGGGCGAGGGCCAGGGCGAGGGCGAGGGCAGGCGAGGGCCGCAGCTGCATATCACATCGGTGAAATATTGATCCCGCGCCACGCGGCTCGGCGCGGGCGGTCCCGCCCCGCCCTGCCCCGCCTCTCCCCGCCCCGCCCCTCCCGGCTCCTTGAATATTTCAGGCTGCAAGCGGGCAGATTTCATCTTTGTGGGCTCCGCGGCCCTGCGTCTGGTTTATTCACGCCCCCCCTTCTCCTTCCGCCCCCCACGCCCCCGCCCCCGCCCCCGCGTCGCGACGCCGCCGCCGCCGCCGCCCACGGCTTCCCCCATGCAATTGCGTTCTTCTCCCTTCAGGTACCTTTCAACAAACACTTGCCTTAGCCCTGGTTTCTTAGCTCGTCTTCACGTGCTAATTCGAAACTCTCCCAAAAGAACTACGCGTTCTTTTCTTCATTCAACAGACGCGCGTGCGCAGCTAACCGGCGCCAGAAATCAACAGGCGGACGTACAGAATATTCACAATCAGACGCTCCAAGAGTAGACGGATTCATGGCATCTCGGAATGTCCCCTCGATCCACATCCGCTCCTACCTGACACGTAACAGCGCGCTCTCTCAATGGTACTTCTCCAAGGGCATTGCACACACTGTGCATGCGTAAATGTGACTACACACGTACCAGATGAAACACTTGCGGGAAGGACAATTCTTTCAATGTGACTTGTGTTCATCTTGGACTATACTCCGATTTAAACATAGCTGCGCTTCAAGATCTGGAGCTGGAAGGAGAGAGGGAAATTGTTATCCAATCGGAAGCTCCATTACCAACTATTTACGTCCTAACGAAGCTCCGGATTGAACGACAGTGTTCCCCTCTTCTTCCAGCTCGTGACCCTGAAGTGGCAGCTATGTTTCAATCGGAGTATAATCATCTGATTTTAGCGCCCGCTTCGACCAGTGACCGCCGACCGAGGAGGCTTGCTCCAACGCCGCCCTTCAAAAGGGCTCTTCTGCCTTGAGCTGCCACCGCCAAAAGCCGCTCAGCGGAACTGGTAGTATCGACAGGGATTTTACGACTTCAAGGTCGAATCTACAACTATACTCCGATTTATTTAACGTGGCGCCTCAAGGCCACGAGCTGGACGAAGAGGGGGACACTGTCATCCAATCAGGAGCTTCGTTACGATTGAAATTTTTGGTATTGGAGCTACCGATTGGATGACAATGTCCCCCTCCCCTTCCGCCTCATGACCTTGAGGTGCTTTTTTATCTAGGGCTTTTATCCAGCCAACAGCCGGTTACCCTTTACGTCCCGAAAGGACGCATATTCGACCGTACACTAGACAAACACTTGCGGGCTCCTCTGATCTGGGGTCAGCAGAACGCGAGGCCCTCCGCGACAACACATACATGCGAGACAAGGAACAAACAATCATGCCCAAGGTGGGACTGGAACCCACGACCCTTCGGACCGAAGCGCTGAGTCGGTACTCGCTCTTTGCCACCTCGGCCATCCAGGTCGGCCCTTGAGGTGCTACTTTAAATAAATCAAAGTGTAGTCTTAACTTAATTATACTTCGATTTTTTTTAACCTGGCGTCTCAAGGCCACCCACGAAAAAGGGAGAGGAAAGCAGACTCCAATACGAAGATGCAACGCCATAACAGCTCCCACTTTTACGGCTCCCTATTGGAGCGTGCCTTCCTTCTCCCTTTTTCGTGCGTGGCCTTGAGATACCATGTTGAAAAAATCACAGTATACCGGGTCGAAGCAATAAATTACTCATTATACTGATACACGCATACATGTGAACGATGCTTCTATCACGGGAAATATACTGCTGAACTCACTTACACGAGAGAATACGAACAATCAGGTAAGTTGTACAACACAGTTGAACCTTACGAGCAATTCTTGCTGCAAACCGTTCTAGTTGTCATGAAAATAGAAGTTGAAAGTGTGTACAGAGATGGGCGAACGACCGAGAGTGGAAGAGGAGGCAGTGAACAGTAGGAATTCAAACAGGTGGACGGACCAAAGTGTTTAATGACGTTTTTATAGAATAACATTTTATGACCGAAGACTAACTCGCTTTTTTAACACAGCATCATACATGTCTCAAAATCCCAAAAGGCGTTTACTTTCTTTCATTATCACATCGTAATTTAAAAGTATGTTGAACTTTTTATAGTTGAAACATGGAGGGAGAAAGAGAACGAGAGAGAGAGAATAAACACCGATCTCAAGAATGATTTGTGGACGCAATATCTCTTGCAGTTAATTTAAATAACCCAAATGCTTTATTTTTCTCATACTTCACTTTTTGCTGGATAATTAAAGTTTTATGAAAGGTTGGAGAATTTAAAACGCGGTTTTCTAAATATTTTCGTATTTTACAAGAATCCACCGCGTAGTTAAATACTTTAGCACTGCAACTGAGAATCTCTCTTTAAAAGCGCCTGACCACTTTCAGTGACTGTTCATCCGTGAAAACAAGAATAATTCCTATCACACGCGGCGCGAGAAGAAAAACACAAAACAAGAGAGCTCTAAACAAAAAGATCGCCCGCAGCACTCGGTCATTACAATACAAAACAAACACGTGACGGTCGCAGCGTTAAAATGACCAGCAGGCACTCGCCGCTGCCAGCGACGCCCCATGCCGTTGAACGCCTCTCCCTCAAGGAAAAGTCCAGATTATCGGCGGCCTTCACGTGAAAGTAATGCAACCAGCAGCGCTTCCAAGGGGCATGTGTCTTCAACCGCCTTCCCCTGAATCCATGATACATATTCAACAATATAGCTTATGCTAATTTTCTGTACTCATGAAATGCATTCATTTGACCAATTGTTAACATTGTAAATATTAATTGTGAGAGACAAACAAATAAAATACATTTTATATTCAGCATTCACGAAAAACTATTTACAATAAAACCTCAAGTGCGTGAAGTGTGCCTGTTCTCCCCCCCCCCCCATCTCAGAGAACAATCCTGGGTGGATATCTGCTCACAGTAAACAAGAACGGTATCGGTAAATTTAAAACAATTTTTTAACTGGTGGTGATATATCAGAACGTACGTTCTCGAATTATTTGTAACGGTTACGTAATATTAAAATACCAATTGGTCCTCACCCCAGTCCTCACCTCTCAGGAAAGAAAAGGTGGGATTCGAACTCGGGGACTAATATTCGCCACGTGCCCCTCGCCCCACGCTTTTCGGTTCGCCCCTCGCTATTCGGCGCTCTGCCCGCGCCAAGCACCCCCGCCTCACGCCACGAAACTCTGACCTTTCGTCCCACGCCACTGGCCTCGCACCTCTCCCCCATCGTCCCTCGCCCCTCACCCCAGGCCCCTCGCCTCTATTCCATGCTTTAGCCCCTAGCCCTGCGGCACTGGCCATCACCCAGCGCCCCTCGTCCCAAGGCCTTCGCCACGCGGCCGACTTCTGCTTGGGGCGCAAGTCCTCATTTTGTACATGCTCCAATTTCTACATTAGTATTTGGATGGTACGTAGGCTCACTTCCGAAATTTGCAGCTTGAACAGGAATGTATTCATTGAAAGAGAAAAAAAAAATTGTCGCTAATATGAAAACTGGTTAGAAACACATGATCAATATATTGAAGAAATATTAGAAAGTGTAAGGGAGTTATGATCCTTACGGGAGATGTTAGAAACCATAGAAATAAACAGAATTTCATGTATTTTGAGGGGAAACGACTCAGAATTTCTCTCTTAATATTGACATTCCCCAACTAACAAATATATATATGTATATATATATATATATATATATATATATATATATATATATATATATATATTTAAGGAAAAATCATCAACAAAGTTCAATGTCATCTGAAGAAAAACGATTGCAAATTGCCAGGTCACAGGATGACAGGAGAGGTTTTCGAAATTGAAGACCTTACGAATTTTGTATTGCTCACCAGTTTTCTTCGTGTACCACATCCTTTTCATTTGTAAAGGCTTGCGATACCTTCGAAATGTATATTAACTTTACCACCTTTAAAATCTCAGTACTACACCCACAGTGTTAAGATAATTCCTCTCTTGCGCGACAGTTTCTTCAAAATCGTTTTGACATCTCCGAATCACATGGAAGTGGAAGAGAGGATACTTATACATCCTTTAGTTATTCATTTAAAAATATAAAAGGCAAAAAAAAAATAATACCACAAGTCCTTTTGCGGAGAAAGAATTTAAAGAACTTTCAGAACAGCTCCACTGTGGATGTAATTACTGACACTGGGCTCTGCGTTTCAGAGCTTTAAGTTTGAAGGGGAATTTATTTAACTTCCTACGACAAATTTAATAACCCTCCTGCATCTGCGTAGTTTTTGAAAGTTCCCCTTCGAAATCAAGAACCCAAAACATTGTTTGTGACTACACAACGTATTACAGAGTTATTGATACATATAGGAGCACGTATTATCCACTTTATAGTAGATTACTTTCTGTATACCACGTACGTAGTACATAAAGAAGTAAATAACATGCTTGTCTAAGGTAATCTAGAATTACAAGGTCCATAACATAATTGCTAAACTTTTTTAAAGATCTCTCCCACAATAAGTTCAAATTCCTTGTAAAATATCGTATCCCCATGAGGAGTATACAATTTCGATTTCTGTCACATTACTGTATAAAAAAGTATACAATCACATCAAAGTATTCTCATTAATATTCAATACTGCTAGGAAACGGAATTTATTGCAATAAAAATGAAAAATATGCACATATACTATATGGGTACATTTTTACCAAAATATGTAACAAAAAATAGAAAATACGTCAGACAAAAATTCATTATGGTGTTAAAATTGCTCCATATAAAAATTTCAAATCTACGAACATAAAACGTCACCGATCAGGGCTTACAATGGATTCGGAGGTGCTGAAATAAAAGTTCTACCTCCATAGAAATAATAGCACAATAGGTTTTCATCACACAATACGAGTTTTATTCGAAATATAAAATACGTACGTAGTATGTACAATGTTGTTTTCGAGAACCAGCGCGGAATTGAACAGTCGCACCGTGCAGCCAGTGACGAGTGACGAAGAGGGAGAGGGGGTTAAAGGGAAAATGCTCCCATTAAAATACGAACACCGCAATAAGACAATGATAAATAAAAAGTTGTCGTCAGATTTCAATCGAGTTACGCACAGACACTATGAATCATGACAAGGACATGGTTGAGATTATCCCTGCTTTGCCAACATCCGTTCACTCTTGTTTCCACGAAGGCGGTGTCCAAGAAGTAGGGGAGGAGATAAATTTGACAATTCATAGTGAAAGTCATATGGTCATGGGCAGTACTATATTCGATTGTAAGGAAGATGATTCCAGTAACATACTTGGTAAACTCTAGTAACATATTTGGCACATCTATCGAAATAAAAAAGAAATACTTAGTAATAAGAAAATATGTATTTAAACCAAAATATGTAAAATATGAATGGTTTTAATTCCTTCAGAATGTCTTGTAAACTCTGAAAAAATTATGAATGCAGGTATTTTTTCCCTGTAAAAATATCTATTTACATGAAAATCCATTCCCTATGTATCAGGTCAAATGATATCGGCGATTGGAAATATAGCACGAGAAAAAGAATTATACTAAAGAAAAACGTGCCGTGAACTTGGTTTGCCGACAGAAAATTCTGTTGGAAGTGATGGGAATGATGAATCCCATTGTGGAAATCCTTTAAACGTACTGAGCGCTTCAAATCACCCTACTACATCAACAGCGTTTACAAAAAATCTCATAAATTTCGTAACCAATAATATAAAGGCTCCCACAGACCGGCGCGGTAGATCCGCAGTGGGTGCGGCGCGGAAAGTTCCGAGCTAGACCGCGGAATTCGCGGGACCGTTCACACCGGAGCGTCAATTATGAGTCAGCGTTTGGTGACGGTTGGCAAGATCGCTCGACCCAGACGGGAGCGAAGACTTCCGAAAACGGGCGGACTTCCACGAAATTCGAGCTGCAGCGGAAGAAACGCGTCAGACTGCGTTACAAATTTCGCCGCCAATTAAACGCTGCCAATACGGTTAACGCGACGCTCACCTGCCACGCAGGTCTGAACGTGCTCATAAGGCAGGACGTGAAACAAAACTTCCGCTGCGGCTAATCCGCGAAGACAGCGGATCTTCCGCGTCGGTCTGCGGGAGCCTTAATACACAGGACAATTTCCAACGGAAGCTGCTCACTTGTGACTAGCCCGCCATTCTTAGGGCCAGCGCTCGTTCAGATGCGCATGCGCAGAGGCATTGCGCGTGCCACTTTTGTTTCCATTGATTGATTGTTGATTGATTGTTCGTTGATTGATTGATTCCGGGAGCGTCAACTACTTAAGTCATTAGTCCCCTAATGTGGTGCATGCTTTTCATCGGGAGGTGGCGGTGATCTCCCGCTGGGTGGCGCGATCTGGCGCCACCTACCGTCGACTAGTGGGGTTTTCCCTAACCGGGTTTCTCCCGTCAGTAGGGCACCGCCCCAGCCAGGAAAATCTCTAAGCTCCCAACCCGAATCCCGGCATGTGTGGGAGTGTAATTCTTGTTAGTTTAATTGTGTGTGTAAGGGGAGAGGATAGAACAAGAAAGAGGAAAGAAAGAAGGCGCGCGGTCCGTGACCCGTTTGTTAGGGTACTGCTCTGGCATTTGCCTGATCGGATAAACCACGGAAAACTACCAATCAGAGCAGCCGGCCTCTACAATCCTCTCCAGACAGCGACTGAATTCGACCTAGCTGAAAAGCTAGTGTCGAAAATCCTGCAGCCGTCAGAACTCGAACCTAGGACCTCCCGGTCAGAGGCACTGCAGTAACATCAGTTGATGCACTGAGCCACCTCTCCCGGTTTTTGTTTCGAGAGGTTGGCTGCAGCGGTTTCTTGCCGCCCCGCGCTTTGAAGGCGGTATCGATTCTTTCGCGGACCCTCATCCCTCAAGAGTGCGTAAAATACGACGATTTCCTACGGAAGGCGACGAAGTGTTGGAAAACGAGTAAGGCAGATATCTCGGCTCGATTTGAAGCATACAGCGTTTCCTTTTCATGGGTGAAAATAATTAATTACCAGATAATTACAAACTAAATACGAATCCAAATTTCTAGTACGTTCTAACAAAATAATAACAAATATTTATTTCAACACCCACATCACGTTTTCAAGATTGTATTGCACAGTAGGAAAATAATTTCTCTTGCTATGAAATAGGCATATTTTACAGGGGAAAAATATTACTTTAATGGTCAGATAAATCAAAACTCAGAACATATTAGGAGATTAAAACTGACACAAAATATTATTAGTTCATATTCATGGAGGTAAAACGAAAACAAGAGAATACTCCGTGGCAATTTTAACGAATTACTACCCTTTTTCTTTACTTTCTGTATTCCAATAAATATTTACCCAGAAGTCACTGGCGTTACGTGAGAAAATATTTTTAGAATGTTATTTCCATATAGCATTATTCCCATCGACAGTGAAACACGAAATCTTTAGCAAAACACGATGTTCTTTATTGTTAATTTTATTCTTTACATTCCATAATAATTTTTACATACTACTAACTCGCTGGTAACCAAACAATAAAAGATATCCATTTTACGTACTGTAATTAAAACTGAATAGGAAAATAGCATGTTTATTAGTCCACAATTAAAACATCGATGTTTTCATCGACATCGAAAACCCTTCAGCGACGTATCGAAACATCGATGTATCGATGTTTTGTTAAAATTCGCCATCACTAGTCGCCCCGTGCTTCGCGGCCCGTGGCCCAGGCGCGCCGTCGCCAGCTCGGAGCGGCGAGAATTCGGCGGCGGGGGCTCGCAGGGGAGTACCCGAGGAATTGGAGCCGACAACGCCGTCGGCGGGGGCGGAGGCGGGGGCGGCGGGGAGGGCGACGGCTTAACCGCGGAACTCGGCCCATGCGGGCTCCACCCCGCCCCGCCGCGCCCTCCCCGCCCCGCCCCGCCCCGCCCCGCCCCGCCCCCGCCCCCGCCCCCGCAGGGCGGCGATGTGCGCGCCGCTGTGCCCTCCCAGGTGCACCAACACTGCGCTGGGATCCATTCCCGATCACGCGACCGGTAGCGGTGGCTCAGTGCATCAACTGATGTCACTGCAGCTCCTCTAACCGGATAGTCCTAGGTTCGAGTCCTGACGGCGGCAGGATTTTCGATACTAGCTTTTCAGCTAGGTCGAATTCAGTCGCTGTCTGGAGGAGAATTCTAGCGGCCGGCTGCTCTGATCGGTAGTTTTCCGTGGTTTCTCCGATCAACACCAGGCGAATGCCGGAGCAGTACCCTACCAAACGGGCCACGGACCGCGCGCGATATTTCCTTCATCTTCTTTGTCCTCTCCTCTCCCCTTACACACACACACTTCCACTAGCATGCACTACACTACCACATATTCCGGGAGACCGGTCGGGAGCTTCGAGCTTGTCCCGGCTGGGGCGGTGCCCTGCTGGTGGGAGAGTCCTGGTTAGGGGGAAACCCCACTAGCCGACGGTAGGTCGGCGCCGGATCTCGACATCCAGCGGGGGAAGATCACCGCCATCTCCCAAGAACAAAACATGCACTACACTTACTGGACTAATGACCGAAGCCGTTGACGCGCCCGGAAACACGAGATAACCAACCAACCAACCGATCACGCGCAATCGGTTTTGCTTTCTCGCAACCCCACAACTTGGTCAGAAAACATTTAAATCGAGAAGGATATCTGTTCCAACTATTATGTTTTCGAAAAGTTCAAATCTCCTCAACTACTTAGAAACTGAAAGCCAACGTCAGTAACTGTCAACCTCTGTTCAAAAACCTTCGAAATTATTAGTCGAGTATCTGTGACTGCCCGAAAGTATAACTAATATTACAGTACATAGAAGCTTTATACTTTGAAGAACGAACTTTGCGGACGTTTATGCACATGTTTGAATCTTCCTTACTTCTTATTTTGTTTTGACTGGTATACAAGAATAGTTCAGATTATTGACTGTTTTCTGACACCGAACCACTTGTATAACTTTTATTTTCTTTCAGACAAACAATTTTTTCTAACACCTCTCGAATAACAAATGCTTCATTCTTACATCATGAACTTTCTTATAAGTTACTTATAACATTATATATTTATTCGCACCAAAGCGCTGAGTCGGTACTCGCTCTTAGCCACCTCGGCCAGGTCAGCAATTTCATTTATCTATTCCTTCACATTAACGAAAATATACCTCAAAGATACGATTAACGTTTCCTTCGTAAATATATTTACATATAGATACTTTGTCGATACAGGAGTATTTTAAATGGGGATCCAATAAATTATAAAGAATGTACAATTAATTCGTCTCTTATTTAAAGGAAAAATCATTAAAAAATGTTACTTCTATGCTGAATGATGTTGACATTCAGTTATGTCCCTTTCCTTGACAGTGAGGAACAAAATAATTATCAATATCTGAAATAAAAATTGAAAGCGTTTTGACGCGCAGTGAAATTCAGATTTGCCTTCTCCAAAATCACTTTCAAAACCTAGATCTCTTACGAGTCCAAGATAAGCCTTTTCTCACCCCTTCCGTTATTTCTTCCTTGAACCCTTCTCTCTGCCTGCCCACATTTAAGTCTTGAATGGAATTGAGTTGCTCAGGATACTAACGACAGCTCTCAATCGATCTCGCATATTCAATCAAATGTATAATGGTAAACTCCTACCATATACCCATTATAAGCTGAAATATCAAATAAATTGGGGTATGGCAATTCCACCTTCAAAAATTTGTTCGGAGTGAAAGTGAACGTGAAATAAAATAGAAAAAGTCATTTTTCTCGAAACGAACTTCGGTTGGAATCTGCCGTTGTTATTCTGAGGGCCTCCATTCATCCCATCATTTCCTTTGCCTCCATCCAGACTTGCGCCGGTCCCCAATTCTAATCCGGAAGCCAAGCACAGCATGTGCAAACCTGATGAAAACGCACGTGGATTCATTTGTTTGAGCTTCCTTTCTTCTCCTCTGCACCAACACATCGTACCGTCTCTCTCTCTGGGCCTCTTTCCTTTCACCTCTCCCCTTTTGCTTTCTTTGGATGTGACAGCTCCAGATTTGTTGTGAAATTCCTCTACATCACGAAATATTTCTGTGGACGGCGCCCCAATAACTTACATATAAAAAGAAGACAGGCTTCACAGTTTAGTACATATAACGCGGCAAAAAATATGCGAAGAAATGAAGAGGAAATCACATGTACGTTCCATCACATGAGTTCCTCCCGTCTGTCGGATGTGACAGGTTCCTCAACGTAGCGAATGCTGCATCAAAGAAAGTGAATGCGAATCAGAAATCTTTACACCCTGTCCAATTCATCTTTACACTCGAATCGAAGATAGAAATGTAAACAAGTTACGTTACTTCTAGTTTTTAACTTTCATGTCAAAGTTCCTTTTACGGTGAAGTTCCACTGCAAGATTCCCGATTTTTCCTACCTATGTTCTAGGCAATAATATTAATTAAAACACATACAAAAATGCACACGCATTGCCCTGTCCGCGAAATCTTCCAGTGATAACAGTGAGCGACCAACTGACACTGTCAGCAAGTCCTTCATTGAACCCATTCTTTTTTTTTTCGACAAATTACACAGTTAACATAATTTTTTTTTAAATTTCACCACACTACTCGCACCCAGATAATAAAATAAATCATAGGCCAACTTATCTTTTTAGCGATTAAGTTACGTGTGTTTCGTGAATGAAAAACGGTATATTGCACTTTCATTTTGTTAGATAATTTATGTGTTGTTCATATACGATCTATTTTCATTATCAATGTACAAATTAAGCAATGCATGATGTAAAGAAGGCAAGGCAATGCTTGTAAAAATCATCATCAAAAGTGCAAATTAACAGACCGCCCTCAAAACAACTTCTGTTTTTGATATACTCCTTAAGAATAGCGATTACGTTAAGACGCAAAAAGAAGAAAAATGGCGCCTCTGACATTTCTAAGTAATTGGCCTCCGGCTTGCAAATCGTTTTGGTCAAGATGAATGTAATTACTTCCTTGTTTCCCCTTCTCGCTCTTATTTTCAGTTCCTTTTTTCTCGCTCTTTTCTTTCCCCAGCAGGCAGAGATTAATAGGAGCCACAAGCACGTCATTTCATCTCTCCGAACCCCGGCGGCCTAATATTCGACTTGTCTCTGCTGAAAAATGTCAGCGCTCGGATTAATCCTAATGCTGTCTTTCTCTAGTGGGAGCTTTCTCTGAAGCGAGCGACAAAGCTGTGCCATTGCGAAGCCACTGGAGAGCGAGCGCAGACGATAGAAGGCAGTGGGGCCTTCGACCTCCCACCGGCGCTCGCTGCAACTGCATTTGGATTAAAGGAAGGCCACCGCCCACCACCCCAGCAATACCGCTGTACTTCACGCACTGGCCACCAACACTCAAAGGAAGACGGAATTCGTAAGCGCGGAGAGCTCTGCATTATGTACAAAAGCACGTCTGAAAAATATTCATTAGATAATTTTCATCTTTTGGGGCCATTTTTAAAATGCATACAAAGTTAAATTATTCTCTTTTCCATCCGTCTTCAGGCGGACTCAAAATGGGCTTAGAAACTTTCTCGCAGGTGGGAGAGCCGGCAACGCAGTGGGGATTAATCCTTTGGCACTGTGTGTCTGGGCCTCTGTGCCGACGCCATGTGCCTCACGGGCACTTCAACCACGTGACGGGGCCACTGACCCCTTCCGAATTTCTCGTCCTCGGCAAAGCTTCAGTTGCACGACCACTGAACAACAACCCCGCACAAAGCGGCAATCCTTCAAGTTGAAGTCATCGGTGCATCATCGCACAGGTGGGCTGCGTCAACGAGGAATTAATTTTCCTCGTGATGGCAGAGGAGGAGGTGAGGTTTGATTGCTTCATTGATTATTTCGTGTTTCCGGGCGCGTCAACTGCTTTGGTCATTAGTCCCGTTAGTGTAGTGCATGTTTTTTCTCGGAGGATGGCGGTGATCTTCCAGCGCTGGATGTCCAGATCCGGCGCCGACCTACTGTCGGCTAACGGGGTTTTCTCCTAACCAGGACTCTCCCACCAGCGGGGCACCACCCCAGCCGGGACAAGCTTTAAGCTCCCGACCGGTCTCCCGGAATATGTGGTAGTGTAGTATGTTTTGTAGACAGTTCATAGAATCCACATGAACACCTCGAACGAAGTTTGTACAAGTCCTGTAGGTGCACTCACCTTTTCTCTAGAAACATTTCAGTTATGACAGTTTTTTCACAAATAACTCTAAAAATGAACTGAACACGTATTTATTCTTAGAAAACAAACACATTTTCATAAGAAATGAAGTTTTATAATGAGGGACAAAATATGATAAACGCGAGAGAAAAATCAAGAATAATCGGTTCTTGTTCAAGTTTAAATGAGTGTGTGTGTATGTGTGTTTGTGTGTGTGAGTGTGTGTGTGTGTTTGTGTTTGTTCTACTAGAGATAAAACATGGCTCTTCCAATTACGGTACATCGAGACTCCCAACGTTTTGGCGGCGGCGATGGTGTAGCGGTTAGCGTATCGGACTGCTATACCGAAGTTTGTGGGTTCCAACCAGATCGAAGCCGTGGATTTTTAAGGGCGAAAAAAATCTGTCATACGCCTTCCTTCGGAGGGGAAGTAAAGCCGGCTGTCCCATGTTAGTAGATTTAATGCATGTAAAATATACTCAAGCCTAAATGATGCCTCTGAGCTAAATTCAAATCGCCTTTTTCGTCGTCCAAGTAATACCTTCTTTCTCCCATGATTGGTGAAAGGAGTGTAACGAAATTTGCGTGGTCAGACGGAAGAGCAGGCCTCATGGCCTGAGTCTCGCCACGTAAAATAAGGCAAATTCAATTCGATTCAACGTTATCTGGGTCCCTTTTGATACCTCTATCTTAAAGTTCAACTGGAAACCGCAATGTTACTCCAAAGAGAGCAGACGGGCAGATAATGCTCTCGCCAATTCACCTGCTGTTAACGTTTGTCTTTCCTGCGAGGGATTAATGCTTGCGGCGGCAGGAATCCTTCCAGAGCCCAGAAGGAAACCTCCAATAACGACGTCCACTTCAATAAAACAAAGACCAAACTTTACCCAGTGTCAGAGCTGCTTTGTGCATTCCCAAGCGCTGTATACTCCTCAATATCCGAAATGAAGATCTATAGGAACGCGGATCTGCAAACTCTTTTGACAGTCATGGGGTCAGGAAAACGAATGGCTCACCGCGTCACTTGAATTCAGGAATTTCACTCGACTGAATTTACAAGACTTCAATTACCGGATGACGAGTCGGAAAACCGAAATAATTGAAAATAGAGAACTCCCAAAGGAAATTGTGCCGAATACGCGCGCGAAGAGTTGAAAATCTCAATATGCGCCTATAAATCCCATTTCTGATGTGTATCGTCAGTCCGATTGCGCCGCCTCGGACTCAAAATCTCTTGCACCATCGTTATCACACGCGTCCTCGTCCCAGATGACATTGTATGGAAATACGTGCAAATAACTCAAATCTGAGTAAACTACAAAACCAATGTGCAATAAAGCAAAATAACTAAAAAAAAAATTTCTGCAGTGCTATGTAATGCGAGCGTGTACATTCGTTGTTTTTCAATGCGCACACCTCCAGCTCGTGCAGTAGCCTCGTTGGGCAGAAGGAGAGAGACCGGGCGAGGTGGTTCAGTGCATCAACTGCAGGATGTTCCTAGAGTTACACCCCCCACGGAGGCAGGATTTTCGATACTAGCTTATCAGCTAGGTCGAATTCAGCCGTTGACTGGAGGAGAATTCTAGAGGCCGGTTGCTATGATCCGTAGTTTTCCGTGGTTTATCCGATCAACACCAGCCGAATGCCGGAGCAGTACCCTACCAAACGGGCCACGGACCGCGCGAGATTTTTTTCCTACCTCTTTCTTGTCCTATCATCTCGCCATACACACACTAACGCTAGCATGCACTATACCACCACACACGCCGGGAGACCGGTCGGGAGCTTAGAGGTTGTCCCGGCTGGGGCGGTGCCCCGCTGGTGGGAGAGTCCTGGTTAGGGGGAAGCCCCACTTGCCGACGGTAGGTTGTCGCCGGATTTTGCCATCCAGTGGGTGAAGATCACCGCCATATCCAGAGAGGGAAAACATGCACTACACTTACGGGACTAATGACCAATGCCATTGACGCGCCCGGAAAAACGAAAAATGAATGAATGAATGAATCAATCAATCGGCGCCGGATCTCGCCATCCAGCAGGGGAAGATCACCGCCAGCTCTCGATGAAAAACGTACACTACACTTACGGGACTAATGAGCAAAGCAGTTGACGCGCCCGGAAACACGAAAAATAAATGAATCAATCAATCGGCGCCGGATCTCGCCATCAAGCAGGGGAAGATCACCACCATCTCTCGACGAAAAAACGTACACTACACTTACGGGAATTATGACCCAACCCTTTGACGAGCCCGGAAACACGAAAAATGAATGAATGAATCAATCAATCGGCGCCGCATCTCGTCACCCAGCAGCGGAAGATCACCGCCACCTCTCGACGAAAAAACGTGCGCTACACTTACGGGAACAATGACCGAACTAGTTGGCGTGCCAGTAATCGCTAACAACCAACCAACCAGAAGGAGAGAGGCGGCGGGTGGGCGCCTCCCTTCGCGCGCTGCGAACTGTTGCGCGCCGTAATCAGGACGGGGCGTCAAATGGAGCGGCTGGGAACTTGATTTCGAAGTCATCTGCCGAGCGGATATTCGCTGCTTTTTGCCGCGGCCAAAGGTGAGGAGACGCGAGCAGGGCGCGGGCCCGGGGAGCGGGGCCGGGAGGGGGGGGGGTGAAGGGGAGGGCGTGCTGCAAAAACGAAAGTCGCCGATGCGCTGTCATTTCCATACGAGCACACAGGGGGCGACACGGCGCGCCGACAGTGTTCCATTTCCTGCCCACGCCACTTCCGGACGACCGACAGAGAAAAAGGAAAGTCAGGGACAAAGGGATGGGAGATACTTGGGCGAGAAAACGAAATATTGGTTCTGAGAAAATACGGCTGACTTCGTGAATGGAAAGGTGTCACGAAAAAGTAAGGGAAACATGCAAGATCTCATTTAATACATTACTTCTCTCTTCATTTCCTTATTTCAATTTATTCACTTTTCAATCGTATTGTTTATTTTAAAATATTTTAAACTCAAGTTAACACCTGCACAAATAAATGAAAGGATATTTCTTTAATTCTGAGAAAATTACTAACTGATGAGGGGGATTTAAAGAAATGCACTCACGCATATAAACGTAAAGTTATTATTACTTCAAGGTTTACTCTGTTAGTCAACAGCATATGAAACGTGTGTTACAATTATCACGATACAAAGTGGAAGATAATATTTCAGTAATATTCCAACCTAATTTAAAATTTACTTGACGATGATCTCTGGTTGATATCTGTACAGATAAAAATGTCACTCTTGGCATTCACTTTCTCAAACACAGAAAACATACCAAAGTACACAACAATTTCTTATTCAAAAGTCTCCTGAACTGAATGTTGAATTAAAGTTGCATATTCAGATAGACGCAACCACAAGAAGCTCTCGGCCGTAGTACCCACATCGCTCGCCAGGTAGCTTCCTCAGCGGAGGTCTTTTTTTGTTGTCTTTTCTTTCTTCGGTTTTGTTTTTTTTTTTCCTTCACAAAATGCACAAGCTTGTAAGGACCTTCTAAAGTGCAAAACGTTGCAACATTGGCGTTCCTTTCTAGAGTGCTCTACGACCGCGACGCCAACTTCGTCGCCCGGAGATGTCGCGCTGCTACGTCGCGCGCGCTGGCAGCGAGGGCCGCGGGGATTGCAGCATCGAGCCCGTATATCAACAGCCGCCCGCAATTTATTAGCCGGCCATGAATGCAATATAACGCGATAGCGAAATACAAAATAAACCTTTCGCCGGCAACGGGGCACATGCCGGCCTTTTGCCGGCGCCGCTTTCAGGTACAAAAAGCGCGCGGATGCTGTTTTAGTGCGCTCATAAAACACGAGCATCGTGCGAAATCCCTCCCTCCCTCTCTCTCTGACACACACACACACACACAAACACGTGGACACGCTCACAGGTGCGGAACAACACATGGAGTGGAAGGAAAAGGCAGGAGATGAGAATTCATACGACAGAAATGAAGTCAGAGCAGTTGATAGTCATGCACATATGATGCCAAGGAGAATGTGATTTACTGTCAAAAATAAGATAAAAACAGTATACATAGTTTCCTGGTATGGAAATGTATTGCTCGAGTTAACGAATTATTCGTTAGCAAGTCTCCTGTATTTCATACAACAGGAAATAAGGTCTGAGAATAGTGCGTAATATTAAACTGTGCATTTCTATTCCATTTACAAAAGGGATTTTCCGATCCGGTGACCGAGATCGCTAAGACAGTAGTGACGTAGCGATCTCGGACCGAAGGATTGCGAGTTCGAATCCCGCCTCGGGCACGGTTGTAATTGTGTTCGTCCTTTCACTCTTTATCATCACCATATCGTTTCATCTCCACAGTTACCATAACTTTACCACCAATAGTAGTTGCTAATGACCTAGATGTTGAAGCGACCTTAAATTTAAAAAAATAATAGTCCGGGTTAAACATGAAGAGAAAAGAGTAGCAATCGAGGAGGGAATTCGAATCAAGGAAGAGACCAGAAGGCCCAACAGAGAGACAAAAAGGCGCGAGGGATGAGCGGAGAGGGGCGGGGCTGGGTGTGCCGCAGGGGTCACCGCGCGGTGATCAAAATCAGGTGCGTCGACCGGCGGCGCCGAGGGCCAGCGCCCGCAACGCCCTCTGCATTATTTCCACATTCTATAAATAACCCCATCAGTCGGCCTCGTGCCATTAGTAATTCAGGCTCTGAATAAAATGGCGGCCGCGGCTAACGCACCCGGGGAAGCGGCCTCTGGGAGTTCGCAACGAAAGACACGCAATGAAAAACGAAAAAAAAAAAAAAAAAGAAGAAGAAGAAGAAGAAGAAGAAGAAGAATACAACCAAACACCTACAGGAAAAGGTTATTCCATGCCGATGAAAAATAACTTCTTAGCCCTAGATTACAAAGGATCATCTGACACGACGCTACTAGTCCCGAAAGCTTCCTCCACCCCCTTGCCTTCACTCCCAGTTTTTGAAACTCTAGGTACGTACCTTCATTGTGTTAAACTTCAAATTATACAAAATAGATTCCTCAGATTAGCAACACATGCTCTATGGTTCATCTCAAACGCCCAACCACATAAAGAACTGAATCACATCACCGATCATCAAACATACTGCCCATCTTTCCAATAACTTTTACTCCAACCTAAATACAATATACTGAGCAGTCCACTGCATCCTGGCCTCTTTAAATGACTTCCCTACTAGAATCAAAAACAGAATCCCTTTCGAAGCGTTCCTGACATCACATTTTTTTGAATTAACTATTCGTAGTAGGAACTCTTGCAGTTTTCTACACCACTAGTAATGTAGTTTAGTTAAGTTTAGTTATAATGATAAGTGTTATTATAAGTTATTATGTAAGCCAGCAAAAGCACATGAAATAGTACTATGATACTGAACTGTGTAATTTCCAAACATTCCATAAATAAATTAATAAAACAAAAAATAATCCTTCATTGTGTCACAAGCCAGTGAAATACACGTAACCTTGTACGCGTGCCTATTTCAGGTAGATGTCATTTTAACACGCGTAGTCCAGTAGACTATGCCTTTGTAATTACGTCAGTTTTTTTGGCACTGTATTGCCTAATATTGTGAATAACGAATATGGAAATGAATAATGAATACCTTGTCTTGTAGCATTTAAGTGTCATTCTGAACATTTAGCAATCGTAATGGGACGATGGCGATCATAACAAAGGTCACATGAGAAGGTACTACTGTGTACGATTCTCAAAAGCCACGTGCTGACAGCACCAAGCAAGTGGCTGCGAGAGTCAAGTTATTTAGGTGTATCGATAAAAACCTTTAAAATGTATTTTGTAACACCATGTAATTCACGTTCAAGCCCTTAAATTTAGTGATTCATTTTAAAAATGAGTTTTTTCTTTATTTTTATCCAAAGTTGTCCGTCAGACAACGCATTTACAATAAAATAACTCTTGGTACAGGTCGCCTTTGTAATCTAGGATTAACGACCGTTTGCAAACAAACCCTTACATTAGAACCAAGCATTATCACTAGTCACCCCGTACACTGTAAGAGAAGGATACCAACACTTAGTGAGTTATGTGGGTAGCGAATATAAAATAAAGCCAGATAGTGAAAAGCAAGTATATTTCATTTTAATAGTTCTATTCGGAGCTTTTACTGAAATTGCATCACGTCTCTACATCATATCGATAACTGGATTTATGATATCCGATCTCGAGTGCGCTGCGCTCTCCACCCAAAGCTCCATTGTGACGTCACGGCTCTTCAACAGCAGAGTACAGAGACCGCCTTTCAAGAAATCTTGTTACTTCGTGAGTAGATGTGCTTTGTAGAGAGTTGTGTGTTCGATTGTTATATGCTTTTAAATTTTCCACTTACGTCAAGTATGATTTTTATATGAAATCGTCGTTACATCTTTACGCTAGTCAAGTGGATGAAAAACCGCGAATCCAAGGGTATGTTTATTGCCATGTTGTGGAGTAATTCGGGGACAAATGTTTCCCTGTTGCAGTTCATTCTTTTTATATACGACGATAAAAGACACCAAAAGCAATACACTATATTATCTCCACTTGTGGTAAACCTGTTTTGTAATATTTTTAGTAATTTGAATTGACTGAAAAGCTTGTACGGACAATTCAAAAAGCCGCATTATTGGGAACAGCAAATATAGTCCGTAAATTCTTAAGCCTGGCTTGACCGAAATAAAAAAAAATATATTCTTGTTCCACTTTACGTGCAAACCATTGTTGCCTTGGGTGATTTTGAGAACCCCGGCATCAGTGTATATCTACAGAAAATAGGAAATAATAATAATAATAATAATAATAATAATAATAATAATAATAATAATAATAATAATAATAATAATAATAATAATAATAATAATAATAATAATAAGGGCATTTCACCCATTCTGGGCATTCTGTACATGAGAATGACGAAAAATTAATTTAATTTTTTGCCTATTTGAAAACGTATTTATAACAAATAATGTTACTTCACTCGCAAGTGGCTGTGGCAAAATCGAAACGACATGTTCCATCAGAGGCTGACGCGACGGGGCAGCGTAGGCGGCGCCGCTATGAACCCCCAGACTTAAATAATATCGAGTGATTAATTAGCGCGCTCTCGTTGTTGTCCTCCTCAATGGAAAATTGATGGCGAGAGCACCTGTCACTGCGCGAGGCGGTGATAGAAGCCCCTTCCATTAGTATTGTACGTATCGGGTTATTAATAGTTCTTGGCGGGTGATTCTGCCTCGGAGGGAGGGAGGAAGAGTGGGAGCGGGGAGGGTGTGTGGGAGGAGACTGAGGTCACGCATATGAGTCTTGGCATCCGATGCCTCGGGGCACTTTCGATTGCCATCAAACTCGCTTAGCAGGTTGTGCTGAAGAAGAATACGTCTATACCTCCTATCACCATTACTCTACATCCTCAGCCTGGCGTTGGATTCTATTTCAACAAAATTTAAATGGCTTATCTACGTGTTTTCCTTTAGCTTATATAATTATTTAAGTGATATAAAAAACAATTACTGTTTTTAGAATTTTTGTATCTGTTTCTCAGAAAAAAGATATTTTCTCAGCCATAATTAAGGCGATTTTTTTACATTATCTCCCATTGTATATAGAAGAAAGTTTTTCTTTTTAATACAAATCTACAGTTTTCTGCCGATTCAAATGAAATTTTCCCCACTAATGCTTCAAAACCAAACCAAAACAACAATCTATATGATATTTTGAAAAACTACCCCGTCCCTCTTTCCAACCCTTGACACAATTGAAGCGGGATATCTTTCAGTTTTTATCTTACATTTAACGATATTTCAGAAAAAGATCGTTAAATTGTATGTTAGCAGATTGTATTGAAGAATAATACGTCTATACCTATCACGATTACTCTACATCACGATTACTCTACATCACGATTACTCTACATCACGATTACTCTACATCACGATTACTCTACATCACGATTACTCTACATCACGATTACTCTACATCACGATTACTCTACATCACGATTACTCTACATCACGATTACTCTACATCACGATTACTCTACATTCTCAGCCCAACATTGGAAACTATTTCGGAAGCGGGATATCTTTCAGTTTTTATCACGAATATTTCAGAAAAGAAATCTTCAAATGTGTACCCTCATTTCCAGAAATCCAAAAAACTTCCTACTAAATACATGTTGATTCATTCCGATAGTGCATTTAGGATTCGATAAATGAAGGTCAAAATTAAATATGAGTACCGTCAGAGAGGGATAGCGGGAGGACGGGAATGCGGGCACGTGGGAAGGGGAGAGCGGAGCGGAACGGTGCGAGTGGGTTTGGGGGCGGGCCGATCTGTTCCACATGTGTAAATTACGTTTTCAAGAACACAAAATATTATAATGAGAGATTCACTTAATTAATCACACTATCCTGCTTCTGTAGCTACGTTGAAGATACTGTAACTTGTACTACGATTTTACTTGCTCGTACCTGTACCTGAACACCAATTTGGCAAACATCATGTACGGACTTTCGCTGACCGCCCGAAGTTGAAGGCCGCGATGATCTCCTCGGGCCCAAGTGAGGGGCGTCTATCGGAAGAGTGTAATGGCGGAATAATAACAGCGACCCCGCCCCCTCGCCCTCGGGCTGCGGGGGTCGCCTTATGAAACTTCACCCCTGATTAGGCGAAGGGGGTGCCCGAAACGTGTCTGGCCCGGCGGGCGAGTGGCGGGGGGGGGGCGGAAGTTGGGCGTGAGAGGAGCAAGCGCAGCGCCCGGGGGTCAGCCAGGGAACACGGCGGCCGGCGCGGCCTCCCGGGGGGGACAAGGCCCCCCACGCAAGAGAGGAACGTCTTAAGCCTGGGCGCCGCCGCCGGTGGAGGCTAGCCCCGGCCCGGCCCGGCCCGGCGCCGCCGCCCGCTGAATATGCACGAGTGCGAGGGCGGCGCGCGGCGCGGCGCCGCGGGGGAGGGGGGAGGGGGCAGGCGTCGGGAAGGGGAGGATTACCCCCCTGTTCGCAGCCTGAGGCCGCGACTAATTGAATTCCGGGCGGCCCGCACAGGGCAGCCAGCGCGCAGGGGGAGGCACTGCGGATCGGAGACGGTGAGAGAGAGGATTGGAAGAGCGAACTCCGAGGACAGAGAGAGAGAGGGAGAGAGAGTCGGTATGAAGCGTGTGAGGGGGATATCTCGGGTTGAGCAAAAAACCCTCAACGGGAAGCGACGCGGCGGGGGTGTGGAAAGGTGATGGAGGGTGCGACAAAAATCTTACGAGCGAACATTCTAATGACGGGGGATTAGAAACATTGAAGGCGTGTGACGCAAATAGTTTGCATAATACTGTTCAAAGTGTTCATGGTACTGAGTGGAAAGACATATTGAAACAGCGAAAGAGTAAAGGTTCTTAAGTTGGGAAATTAAGTTGAAGTTTTCAAGTTGTATTTACTCATGAGTAAATGTGTCAACGTTGCGTTTTATATCTCAGTGCATTTTTACTAAACATTTTAGCCACAACAATAACTCTACATTTCTATACGTCATTCAAATTTCACAGAGCATTTTCTCTCCTGGTCTGTTCTTGCCTCAATTATCGTAAAATGCAGTGACGCCAAGACACAGTCTTGAATAAGTGACCGTCGTTATATAAAAAAGAAACTAGTAGTGCTAAATTAGCACGTACTTTCTCGCACGCATTTTCACGTAAAATTACGCGAAAAGTACTCGAATTTTTGAAAAATTGTACCTGAACTTATTTAAAAACCTCTCCTTAAGAGACAGATTTCATGAAGGGAAAAACCTCTATCTTTAGTATTTTAGTCGTAGGAAGACGCCGAACAAATTTTGAACTTTTACAATTTTCGAAAAATCATGGCTTTAAACTAACATGAGACCTGCACCATTCTCTTAAACTTCTCTTCACACTATCCAACAACCAAATTTAATCAAAAACATGGAGTATTTTTTTTTAAATTTGAAAAATGTCCCAGAGGCTTTATGTAAAGTACCTCGCAAAATTAAAATATCGGTTTCAAATTCAGGGGCCCGTGACATCAATCAGATCGATATAGGAATATTAATTTTGCAGACAATCAACCGAACAGTTTAACCGTTAGCGTTGTTCACAGATGGACAAGCAGACATGTTTTGCGGTCATTCAATATTTTGCTATCAAGGACCCACAAAACATGGACTCTGGCTACACCACGTAATAGAGGATGGTTTTTTAATTTAGCAACTGGATTTAACTACGTTTCCGTTAGCAGGGACCTGTAAAAAGAGTTTTTTTTCGAAAATTCGCTGCTTTTTCGCGCAGCATTAACATAACTTTCTCTCTACTCCGAAGCGAGAAAGCAAAATGCACTTGCGAGTACTGAAATGGCTCAAGTTGCATTGCAACAACGCTGCTACGCACATTTGTAGAGCCGGTTTTGATTTGTGTTGTTAATTATTCAAAAACGGCAAGAGACACAAAAATTATATGACGACACTAAATATCTAGAAGATTCGTTGTCGTTCGTTCCTCATTTGTGTTCCAACAGCAGAAAAGTACCACTTGAGACGCAGACGAAGGGATGAGTGATGTATTGGCTCCCCAACATCAGTGCCAGCACACACTGTGCTGCCTCCACATATTGCTAATACAAATTCGCAAACATACAACTTGACTAGCGGACCCGTAGTGGGACAACTCCCCAACGTATAGCATGCAAGCATAGAATAAGTTAGCGACTAATAAAAATGACACACATTAAGTTTACATAACTATCTGTGTTTTTACCTTCAGAACGAAAAAAAAAAAAAAAAACACATATACTACGCTGCCTAGTTAGCGAGTAGGGTCACGCAGCACAAATGGACATATTCCGACAGCATCTCGCATTCAACTTTTCCAATGTCGTTTACCTCAAAAAAATGCATAGCCATACTGCATCCGGTTCTGTTTCCCTCCCTAGTATGAGAATTGACTTCCATGTTTGCCCTGGTCCGCTTAGGAACATATTGATCGATTACAGTACGATCCAATCTGTTGTTGAGAAACATTTGCACGTCCTTTCAGAGAATTGTCAACGCTGGAAATCCCCGCTTAAAAGTTTGTGGAAACAAAACATGAAATCACCTATTACAAGTATCTGTTTACCTCGTTGACATCACATACATAATCCGAATATTCTGCCATGTTCACATGTGTTCGGGATTTTCTCTGCACTGGTGCGAGAACGTCTATTTGTGGTACTAACGCACGGAGCGTACATTGCTGGAGCTATTTCGGTTCGTACAAAGTTGCTTTTGGTTGCAGATAAATTACGACGTTTGGGAAAAACTTTTTTGAAGAGGAGATGTTGCGCTCACAGAACTGTCCGAAATTCTATTTAGGCAGCAAAATCCGACCGAGTGTTTTCGGGTATGAATGGATATTGTAAAAACATTGTGTAAGAATTCTATACTTCGTGTAAACTTACGAACATTAACAGAGAGAAAGATTTGAGAAAACATTCATTACTGTACAGGATACGTATTTTGATAGTTCTTGATTCAAAACCAAACGACTGAAGAATGCATGTAATGTCATAAGGAGTAATTTGAATTCCGTGAACGACTTGTATTGGAGCTGTTGCACTTCCACAAACTAAGAGGCAAGTGAGAATCGCCCTTCGCAATTTTGATGTCCACTAACTAATTTTCCCTACCAATCTGCTTTTCGTCCGTTCCACATTCTAGAGAGTATAATATCAGAACACATGTGCAAAAAAAGTTGGACATTAATAATCATGTTCCAAATTTCTCTCCGCTTTCATCGCACGGGTGAAGTCCTACATCTACTTTTTGAACTATTGAACTCATTCCCGACTTTGACTACTTTTTCACAAAATCATGTTGTGGACTCTGAAAAGTTGCGTACGAGCCTCTCCACTCAAACAGACATGCAAATTAGTCTAATAAGGATTCCCCAGGCACAGTTTTCTGAACTCGCGGAGAGCACGCAGACACGGGAAAAGGACAGAAAGCGCCTCTACCGGCTCACTGGAGCGTTCCCTTCCACTTCCGCCATTTCCGAGAACAAAACCAACTCGAAGCCACGACACGACACACACACACACACACAAAAAAAAAAAAAAATTCGTAAACTTTCTGCGACGCAAAACTTTATAATAAGGAGGAAGCTATGAGGCGCATACACCTATGTGGCCGCCTCTAAGTCATCATTTAATATCCAAGAAGTCCGCAGACTGCAATTTTTTTGAGTTTTCTGCCAGCGGCGGTATTTCTTTGTTTGCCGCGAGTCTGCACGACCGTCGAGTCGGCAGGACAGGTCCACTTACCACCTGCCATCCCAGCTCGCCCCGCCCCCTTCCTTCCACCCCCTCTCCCCCCTCGCCTTATTGTTATATACTACCAGCTTGGATTTTTAATGTGCGGAGTAAAAGCTGTACTCTCTCTTTCCCTGGCGCCTTTTCTCGCAGAATATTTTCTCTTTTCTTTCCTCTTATTTTCCTAGCGTCTCCTAGGCATTTTTTGTCACCTGAATTTCCTCTCCCTTTCTTCCTCTGTTTTTACAACCAAGTTTTCTCACCTTGCCTCCTTCGACTTGGAAAGTTTGTGATTTCTAATCGTTTATTTTAAAGAAAGATTCTAGAAATAATAATGAGAACGCCGGTAAGGAAAAATAATAAAGTACCTCGGCTTTAAAATAAATTTTAGAAAAGGAAAATGAGACCGAACTCTTTATCAGCTGTCTGTCGCAACCCTAAAAACTATGTTCGAATTTAATATGTGATAATCTTTCAGACTGCCATGATATTGTGTTATGATATCAAGGGAATACATAATATTGTAATAGAAATACAACTTTTATTTACTTTTTTTTCTCGAAGAGAGCAAAGTACACTTATGGAAATGGAGCGGAGCAAGTTCCATTTTCGTTGAATTCTGAATTTTCGAAAATTGGATAAGTTAAACCTTTTTTGGCGACTTCCTTCAATATACAGATTTTTCTTATTTAAATCTGTTCTTCAAAGATGTATCTTTAGACAAAGGCCGTCGAATTTGTCTAAAACATTAGTAGTTGCGCCTAATGTTTGAGAGAATAGACGTAATTAAAGGAAATATTTTCTCAAAAACGGCACCAAATTATTTTTTTTTTTCGCGAATAGAACAGAGTACGCTTATACCATAGTGCAGATCTCATTTTCGGCGAGCTCTCAGTTATTTTGAACAAAGATTCTAGAAATAATAACGAGAACGCCAGTAAGGAAAAATAACGAAGTACCTTGGCTTTAAAGTAAATTTTAAAAAAAAGGAAAATGAGACCGAACTCTTTACCAGCTGTCTGTCACAACCTTGAAAACCACGTTCGAATTTAATTTATGATAATCCTTCAGACTGCCATGACGCTGAGTCATGATATCAAGGAAATACATTGTATTTCTATTACAATATTACTTTTATTTACTTTTCTTTCTCGATCTCGCCTAATTTTTGAGAGAATAGAGGCAATTAAAGGACATTTTTGAAATTTTTTTTTCAAAAACGGCACCAAATTATTTATTTAATTTTTTTTCGTGAATAGAACAAAGTACGCTTATACACTGGTGCAGATCTCATTTCGGGCGACCTGTCAGTTTAGTACTCAATTAATATGTAGATTAATAAACATATTTTTTTTAATTTTATAATATTATTAAATAAATTTGGGCTGGGACGAATGATGCTGACGATGGAGGGGGAGAAGACGACTAGGATGAGGGACATGGCGTGGCGAGTGGGGGAAGAGCGAAGAGCGAGTCTGACGCGAGAGGGTGATGGCATCTGCGAGCAATCCGAGTGCCGTTCGTCACGGCCGGGGGCGGCGGCGGCGGCGTCGGGAGCAAACACGACGTGGGGGCGGAGGCATCCCACACAGCCCTCGGGGCATGTCAAAGGTGACCCCAGCGAGCGGCGGTCGGGCTTGGCGGCGGCGGCGGCGGCGGCGGAGCACCTACGTCCGAGGCACGATCGTTGCGGTCGCCGGCCGCGCCCCGCCCCCGCGCCCCGCCCCCGGCGGGCACCGCTGACCGGAGAGCAGGGCCGGCTCATTAGTGGAGAGGCCCCGCCTCCCCCGCCCCCGCCCCCGCGGCTCTCACGTGCCCTGCGCCACGAGTACACCGAATCCACTACGCTGCCGCAAGTACATCGCCTCTCTCTCCGGGCACACGTCCCTTCAGCGGCGATCAGCAAGGCCTGGCACGGAGGCAGTGCAAACGACTATTAGAGGAGACGGCACCGCCAACGAGGCAAGCAAAACGATCAACATAAAAATGTCACACAAACCAAAACACAATACACAGAGAGAAAGGGAGAGAAAGGGAGAGAGAGAGGGAGGGAGAGAGAGAGAGAAAGAGAGAGAGAGAGACAGAGAGAGAAAGGGAGAGAGAGGGAGGGAGAGAGAGAGAGAAAGAGAGAGAGAGACAGAGAGAGAAAGAGAGAGAGACAGAGAGAGATAGAGAGAGAGAATGAGAGAGAGACAGAGAGAGATAGAGAGAGACAGAGAGAGATAAAGAGAGACAGAGAGAGATAAAGAGAGACAGAGAAAGATAAAGAGAGACAGAGAGAGATAAAGAGAGACAGAGAGAGATAAAGAGAGACAGAGAGAGATAAAGAGAGACAGAGAGATAAAGAGAGACAGAGAGATAAAGAGAGACAGAGAGATAAAGAGAGACAGAGAGATAAAGAGAGACAGAGAGATAAAGAGAGACAGAGAGATAAAGAAAGAGAGATAAAGAGAGACAGATAGAGAGAGGCAGAGAGACAGATAGAGAGAGGCAGAGAGGCAGAGAGAGATAGAGAGAGAAACATAGAGGCAGAGAGAGATAGACAGAGAGAGAGAGAAAAGAGAGAGACAGAGAGATAGAGACAGAGAGAGAAAGAGAGAGAGAAAATAAAGAAAAAAGAAAGGCGCGATGAGACGATGGAGAAAGGAACTTTCGGACCAAAGAGTAAAGGAGCCTCAGAGGCAGATGGGATGGCGCGTGCAAGAAGCAGGAGAAATAAAGAAAAAAAAGAAACAGGCAGAGGAAGCGTTGCTGGGCAGTGATTTGACTGGTGCGCAGCAACGGCACTGATGCTGTTGCTGGAAGGGGGCTGTTTGAGGCTGGGAGAGGGGGTGTGTTCGTCAGCCAGGCGCGTGTGTGCGTTGCGTGTGTGCGTGTCCCTTTCGCCGCGTCGACGTCCTGGGCCTGCAACGCCCCGCCGCCTTTCTTCGTCTGCTTGTGGGAAACAATCAGAGCGGCCGATTCGATTTAAAGTTTGATTAGGTTTTAACTGTTCGCCGACGGATGTTCTGCAAAAAATTCGATCGATCCTCGCGGATTCTGCGTTCTAATTAAGCAAACGGGACCACCGCCCCTTTTCCCAGAGGCTTTCTTTGGTTCTTGAGCGAATGAGACAGATGGACTCTCCTCTGCGATAATTACAGGCTTTCCCGTTAACTAAGGAGACTTCGTTCTGTCGATTTTCGTTCAAAATGTTGATTTATGAAGATTAAAAAAATTAAGATATACGATCTTAAAAGAACTTTAGAATTCAACTTCTTTTTTATTCAACCACATCTACTGATCATTACTCATTCCCTCATATGATGTATATGTTATTGTCCAATCCCCATATTTTGCCTCCAATTACCATGATACCGAATACAATGACGAAAAACTGCGTGACTCCAGCCAAAAAGGTTACTGTACAAAATGGAATAAATCAGTTTGTAATACTGCAAATAAAACGTTCGAACACACTATTGGTTATCATTTTCAAACAGCCAACGAAAATAAGAAAAATAATACCCACGAAGAGTGGTGGCATTCATTGATCACAATATAGGTAAGAAAACCCAAACGTTCATGCAAGGACAATCTACCCAAAATAAAAATATTGCCACAAAGCAATAATTTGATGTGTAGATGTTAGATTAATACTTTTTTAAACTTACCGAATGGTTTTTGTGCGTACAAAACAACGTCCAAGAGGAAAACATCTGGTATTCACGCACTCACCTGAAACAATAAATTATAATTAAAAATAAGCCAGTACAAATAATTATTGAGCATTGTTATGTTCATTGCACTTATTTACCATTCATTAAAACAAAATTCCAAACCAGTAGTTCTACAATTCAGCTTAGAATTTCTCGTATTGTTTGTAAAGGGGATATAATTACAATAATTATATTGCAGTTGATATTCTTGTAGAGAAAAATGCCGGTCACGAAGGACGTTGTGAGAAATAAGAAAGAAATAACAGAATATTCAACAATCGAAGAACAACTGAAGAAACCAGTCGCGTTCGGTTGTTTATTTATCATATTCATTTGTTAGACAACAAATGGTATCTGTGGTGTATCTGGAAGTAATTTTATTTTAATCCCCGCCCTTCCTGCTCTTCCCAGGGCTATTTCCCTTCCATTCCCGGACTCTATTCCGGTCTCGTATGTTTCATTGTTCCGACAATCCTTTTCGACATTTCATCGAAACGAATACGAAAACGAAACTATTAATTACCGACAACTAAGCAATATACACAACATAATGAGATAAAATAAAAACCTCTCGATGAAAATCTTCCGTGTTAGTTATTTTCTTAGGAAATTTACACTAAAACCTTGTGAAACGGTGAACACACACTACTCCTTGACCAACGAGACACCGAAGTAGATGTAAAGAAATGCACGTGGGTATGGAATCGCTGATTTGCTGCAAGTCCATGACACGCACTTGTCCTCGCACTTCTTTAAGCATTCGCGTAAGAAAATAGTTCTCTCAAATTCAAGTAACTGTATGTTATATACAATAGAACAACTTTTTCAAGTAAGTTACGTATACATTTCATGTTCAATTAAAAATAATTTTAGCGCATATATTTGCCTTCTGTGTATTATCAAAAAACTCAGCGTTTGATATTGAAGGCACGGGACAGCCCGCAATTTGCGTTGTGTGCATGAATTTTGTAGTCATAACGACAATACAATTACATTACTATTAGCACTAAAAAATAATTTAATATCATTCATTTATAACAATAAAAATGTGTTGAGTGAATTATTCTTTTGTGTTGTGTGAATGAGTTGTGAATGTGTTGAGTGAATTTTGTAGTCATAATGACAATACAATTACATTACTATTTGCACTAAAAAATAATTTAATATCATTCATTTATAACAATAAAAAATGTGTTGAATGAATTATTCTTTTACGTGCCTGGATGTCGCTCCCTGACTTGCAACCGTCGGTTTATTCCGCGCATGCTGCAAATTTCGTTAGATAGAAGGATATTGTGCAACGTGTAGAAGAACCCGAGTTCGCCACAGCGAGCGCGGCGGTGATAGCGGAGCGTTGACAACTGTTAAGGCGGCTCCACACATTCGCTATTCGGCGAACAGAACAGCGAGCAATCGCTCGCCGAATCCCGAATAGTGTGGATGAGTTGCTCGCTATTTGGCGAGTGACGAACATTCGGGGTTCGCCCTACCCACCGCGTGTCGGTCTTTTGGACACATCAAAGAGAGCGAAAATTCGCCGAACACGTCAGTTCCTCGGGATTGGGCGAGCGCTAGCTCGCTGCTCGGCGAATGCCGAATGTGTGGAGCTGTCTATAGGGAGCGGACATTCGCCGAACACGCCAACTGCTAGGGATTGGGCGAGCGCTAGCTCGCTGCTCGGCGAATGCCGAATGTGTGGAGCCGTCTATAGGGAGCGAACATTCGCCGAACATTCGCCGAACACGCCAACTGCTAGGGATTGGGCAAGCGCTAGCTCGCTGCTCGGCGAATGCCGAATGTGTGGAGCCGTCTATAGGGAGCGAACATTCGCCGAACACGTCAGCTGCTCGTGATTGGGCGAGCACTAGCTCGCTGCTCGGCGAATGCCGAATGTGTGGAACCGTCTTTAGATGACAGCACAGGCTTTGGACCACACGCTTCAGCGGAGGGATATTTTCAGATTTCTTTACATCTACTTCATTCTCTCGTTGGATAAGGAATAGCCTAGGAGCAGTACCGACATCGCCCGCATGCGAACCACTGTGCCTTGCTGCGCATTCGCCCCGAGGTCGCCTCTGTCATCAACCCAACGCGTTAGAGGTTTCCGCTTCGGCGGAGGTGTGAAAAATGTCGCATGCGATGAAACAGTGCGGTGGGCCTCATTAAGAATTTGCATATCGTCGTAAATCAGATTCGCGGGGTGATTACACGCTGCGTATGTTTTGTGCTATATGGCAGCGCTCTGATACAGTCTTTCCACACACTCGTAAATTGACGAGATGGCTGTAGCACACGGTCTGTTGATCGGACTCTGGCGAAGACATCCATGAAAAATATTTTTTTTCGCGTCAACTGCTTTGGTCGTTATTCCTGTAAGAGGAGTGTACGTTTTTTCATCGAGAGGTGGCGGTGACCTTCCCCCACTGGATGGCAAGATTCGACGCCGATTGATTGATTGATTGATTGATTGATTTTTTCGAGTTTCCGGGCGCGTCAACTGCTTTGGTCATTAATCCCATAAGTATGGTGCATGTTTTTCTCGGGAGATGGCGGTGATCTTCCCCCGCCAGATCCGGCGCCGACCTACCGTCGGCTAGTGGGGTTTCCTCCAACCAGGACTCTCCCACCAGCGGGGCACCGCCCCAACCGGGACAAGCTCTAAGCTGCCGACCGGTCTCCCGGAATATGTGGTAGAGTAGTGCTTGTTAGTGTAAGTGTGTGTGTAAGGGGAGAGGATGGGACAAGGAAGAGGAAGGACAGATCGCGCGCGGTTCGTGGCCCGTTTGTTAGGGTACTGCTCCGGCATTCGCCTGGTGTTGATCGGAGAACTACCTATTAGAGCATCTAGCCGCTAGAATTCTCGTCCAGACAGCGACTGAATTCGACCTAGCTGAAATGCTAGTGTCGAAAGTCCTGCCGCCGTCAGGAGTCGAACCTACGACCTCCCGGTCAGAGGCGCTACAGTCACGTCAGTTGATGCATTGAACTACCACTCCCGGTTAAAAATACTTCGTGAGCGAGAAATGAACGTGGTTATCTATTTGCTTACGGACAGGAATAACACGAGATGGTTACATATTGTGGAATAATTTCAATTTTCTACGAGTTATTTCGTAAAACGTATTACGATCATCTAAAATGATGATTAAAAGAATACTCTTTTCATAACCATCTATCTGTGATATTCTTAATTTTAGCTGTCAATTATTATTATTTTAAATCGTAAACACCATGGTGCTTCATCAGTCACACGAACACTTTGGTGAGCACTTTGAGCGCCTGATTTACCTATTTCTTTAAGAAGGAAAGAATGAATAATCGTGATTTGAGTCCCCGTATCCGTATCCGTATCCCCGGTGAACAACTAAAACACACAATATTTGTTCTATGAAATACTACATTGGTCGCAATGTAGTAAGCAGTTGTGGTATTGACATCAAGCAAAACGTTTTCATTTGCTCGAAAAACTACCGCATCTAGTCGGTTGACATAAAAAAAATTACAGATATTGCCCTTTTAAGACAATAAGAAAACGATAAATATATTGTAAATATTTCAATATACACTTCGAAAAAATGTAGGAACTTTAACACGCTAAAATTGCAATACATGCATTTTGCAGACACTGTCATAGTTGCTTGTATCAATAATTATTGGGAATAGGTGTCTTTATCACTGAAATTACTCGATCACTGGAGGTCGATTTCAAATTTGCTGCTGTCATGACTGATTGCACTGCGGTGATTGCACTACGGTGATTAAGGACTAGTATTGCGATGTTCAGTGAACAGAAGTGATGTAAGAACAATTCAGAGTACAGATTAAATTTATCATAACGCAGGAACTTTCAGAGCACAAATCTGAATGTTCCTATCAGCGGCTCTGCCTTAAGGAGTGTGAGTTGGGACGTATCAGTGATGTCGATGAGGTGAGGAATGAGCCTGGACAAGAACGTGATGGAATGAGTGGCAGGGAAAATCTGCCGCTCTGTTCACCACTAACAGCTGTTGGTTCCGTCGAGGGTTGAGCCAAGGTTCGAGTACTGGAAGGCAGGGAGTGCTACCGTCATACTACGGGTCATTCTTAAGATCACAGTTTTGGAACTATTTGGTTAGTGCCATCAAATATTTCCCTAATAACAATACGATACTAGTTTTGGTTTCTCGTTTGATCTTTTTCCTTTAGGTTCTTTAATTACTTTTCCTCACTTTTGTTTCATCCGTCCGTAATGCCTTGGGCTCATGTTCACTTCTTCCCCTTTTACCCCGACATTTAGCAGTTTCTGCCCCCCACCCCCCACCCTGAGTGTTTTCTTCCTGCTCTTCCCCGACACACGAACTGACCTAAATCCTTACCCTTTGACTCCACAAACACAACACGAACTCAACGCCCGGGACCGAAAACCTGATCCACACGCTCCCCCCTCTCTCTCTCTCTCACACACACACACACATACACACACACAACAGCGAAATGTACTCGCAAAGGCCTTTTAGGCGCTCGGTCGCAGGGCGCGCTCAGGAGACAGACATCGCCTCTGTTTGCAGAGCTGCGCCTGTAATTACGCAAACAAGACGTCCGTTGGAGACAGAGGCGCAGCGCGGCGCGGCGCGGCGCGGCGCGGGGGCGGCGCCGGCTGGGAGGGGGTGGGGGTGGGGGTGGGAGGGGGGGGGGGGCGAGAGCACGCTCGCGCGAAGCGAGTGTTTTGTCGACGGCCGCGCCGCGTCGCGCCAGGGCGAGGTGGTGTTGATGCGCCGCGGGCAGCCGGCTAACAACAACATATTAGCGCCCCTCGCCCCGCCCCCCCCCTCGGTGACGCGCTTTGCGCCGCGCCCTTGTTTCACCTCTCCCCACCCACGCCCACGCCCCCTGCCCTTAGGGCCACGCCGAGCGACGCCCCAAAGCGCAACGCGGCTGGCGACGCGCCTGCGCGGGCCCTTCCGAAATCGAGAAAAAAAAATTTCTGCACAAAACACTGTAAAACAGCATTACTAATTACAATCGCACGTCATCGACACGGATTTACGGGGAATAATTAAATTAATAACAGTTAGTACGACGGGCTAATCAAAAGCGGAGAAACAAAGGTTCTCACGGACACAATTTATTCCTTACCTTCATTTACTCCTTGCGTGCTCTTTGAGGAAGGAATAAACTAATAGATATTTGGCATACACTAATAGATATTTGGTTGTATTAATTACTTCTCAATATAGTCACCCTGGTAATCGAAATATCTCTTCCCCGGACAAGCCAAGGCGTCGATGGCGACGTGGAAAATATCAGGATAAGTGTACGAACACATGTCTTCTAAGCTATGTCATCTCTTCGATTTTCAATTGCCAACAGCCAAGTGGTTCTTCGGAGTGATGAAAAACTGAATTTTCACGAAAAGTCAATTCTTGACATTTCAGGTATGGGGATAAAACCTAGGAGCACCACGTGATACTGAAGACCAAGTGAGCCACCATGGTACACACAAACAACGTGTCCTTCGTCCAAGAAAATCGAAACTGCTGAACGTTCAAGAAAACTATAGCGATTGAATGCAGTCAGTTATGCGCACACACTGGAACGCTTCCCAGAGGCAATTAATTTCAGTGAGGCGAACAGTTGCTAAACGACAATGCCCCACCTCACCACATACGATTTCCTACGGCGGAGGGTCGGCGCACCTTGCCAGTTGATCTCTTCGCGCCAACGAAGAAGCACTAAGGTTAAAGATTGATTGATTGATTGATTGATTTTTTCGTGTTTCCGGGCGCGTCAACTACTGTGGTCATTAGTCCCGTTAGTGTAGTGCATGTTTTTTCGGAAGATGGCAGTGATCTTCCTCTGCTGGATGGTGAGATCCGGCGCCGACCTACCGTCGGCTAGTGAGGTTTCCCCCTAACCAGGACTCTCCCACCAGCTGGGACAAGCTCTAAGCTCCCGACCGGTCTCCCGGAATTTGTGGTAGTATAGTGAATGTTAGTGTAAGTGTAAGTGTAAGTGGAGATGATAGGACAAGGAAGAGGAAGGTCAGATCGCGCGCGGTCCGTGGCCCGTTTGGTAAGGTACTGCTCCGGCATTCGCCTGGTATTGATCGGAGAAACCACGGAAAACTACCGATCAGAGCAGCCAGCCGCTAGAATTCTCCTCCAGACAGCGACTGAATTCAACCTAGCTGAAAAGCTATTGTCGAAAATCCTGCCGCCATCAGGACTCGAACCTAGGACCTCCCGGTCAGAGGCGCTGCAGTGACATCAGTTGATGCACTGAGCTACCGCTCCCGGTACTAAGGTTAAAGGCAATTCACAATCGAAGCAGGACAGCGCCATCAACACGACATTTTCAAGGCGGATTTAGTGCTATGGTCGGCAGGTGGTGCTAATGTTTTGACAAGCAGAGTGACTCTGTTGAGAAGTAATGAGCACGCGTGCCTTATTAATGAGTATCCCTGTACGAGGCTGCGGAATAAATTGTATCCCTGGGTGTTCTTGTGACCTCACTATCTGACTCCCTCTCGTATTATTTATGGAGACTACCAAAGCCGTATTTGATGCTTTTGTGGCAACTTTTAATTACAAAATGTGAAAAATACCCAGAACTATAAAATTTAATATCCAAAATTTGAGTTCCAAGTTCTCTGAATGGTAATTTTAATGCATGTGGTTAGTCCGAATTATCATTCACAATTATGGGTTTGCTGTTCTCTGAAGATCAATTCAGTTCAGAAGAAATGTTTTTCTAATGAACAGAGTGGATAACATTCATAAACAAAAGATAACGTTCATGAATAGCGCTCCCGATGACTCGTGGAGATATTGGGCAAGAGATAGTGGTTACACGCGAACCATGACGAGCGCTCTGGAGGCAATGACGGCGGCGGGAGGCGGTCTAATGGAAGGGGGAAAGATGGCAGAGGGAGGGAAATACGCGACGATAAACTATATATAATATATAGGCATAAACTATATATATATATATATATATATATATATATATATATATATATATATAGGCATAAAATAGGGAAAGAACAGCGGCAATAAAGAGAAGCAAGTAGGAATGGCACAAAACATCGATGTTTTTAAAACATCGATATTTTCGATCAGAAACCTCCATATTATGACATCGGTGTTTTGCTATCAATGCTTACTTTTCAGATCGTTACATTTGTACAGAAACACGGTGTACATAAAATTTCTACTATTTATTTTATTTTTGACTTGCTCGCAATCAACAGCCATTGGCAACTGTCACTGTTGTCGATGCCCAAACAGCACGAAACCGTTTGCTATTCGCAACCTTTCTCTAGGGTTGTTAACTTTTTTCATTACTTCGTACGTGGTAATATCGTTAAACTATATCTTGAATTTTTACTAGCTAGAGCATTGATCAGAAAATTAAGATGAGAGTCACATTTAAGTCAGAATATACTTTAAATTAATATTGGCGAGTCATGTATTACATTGGAACCAGAACATTTACCTTCGAAAGATTTCTCCATATTTAAAATATCAATATTTTAAATATCGATTTTTTTGTCGATGCTCTCATCGAAATCGAAAACCTATGGGTGATGTATCGAAGTATTGACGTATCGATGTTCCGCTAAAATTTTCCATCATTAGAGGCAAGACGTAAAGGTACCCATGACACCGCAGTCGACGGGACTGCCGCGAAGGCAGGCTGCAAGGAGAGAAAAAGATGATATCGATGTAGTCGACGACCAAAACTAACTGACGAAGTTCAACCCCGGAAGTTAAGCATGCACGAGAGAGCGATATGCTTCCCAAACGGGGGGAGGGGATTAATAAACGGTAATGCGAAGAGTTCCAAGATAAGAGGTACTAGAATCGGAAGCGGCCGTCAAAGCAAGGGAATGCAGATGGCAAATTCGCCGGATAAAATAACTTTGCGACAAGAAGAGGCGTTTTCAACCATTCTTTTACAGTGGAGTGGTCCAGAATTAAACGAAAAGTTAATGTGAATTCAAGAGTTAATTAAGAAGGGTGACTGTGATGGTAGTGATAGTGGTTGAGATGGGGTGTGGAGTGAAAGTCAGATAAATATGGTAATTGTCAGAAAACAACGCGTGCCTTGCGAAGGTTTGCGCCACCTTGCGCCACCTTGCGCCGCCTTGCGCCGCCTTGCGCCGCCTTGCGCCGCCTTGCGCCGCCTTGCGCCGCCTTGCGCCGCCTTGCGCCGCCTTGCGCCGCCTTGCGCCGCCTTGCGCCGCCTTGCGCCGCCTTGAGACGCCTTGAGACGCCTTGCGCCGCCTTGAGACGCCTTGCGACGCCTTGCGCCGCCTTGAGACGCCTTGCGACGCCTTGAGACGCCTTGAGACGCCTTGAGACGCCTTGAGACGCCTTGAGACGCCTTGAGACGCCTTGAGACGCCTTGAGACGCCTTGAGACGCCTTGAGACGCCTTGAGACGCCTTGCGCCGCCTTGCGCCGCCTTGCGCCGCCTTGCGCCGCCTTGAGACGCCTTGAGACGCCTTGAGACGCCTTGCGCCGCCTTGCGACGCCTTGCGCCGCCTTGAGACGCCTTGCGCCGCCTTGAGACGCCTTGAGACGCCTTGAGACGCCTTGAGACGCCTTGAGACGCCTTGAGACGCCTTGAGACGCCTTGAGACGCCTTGAGACGCCTTGAGACGCCTTGAGACGCCTTGCGCCGCCTTGCGCCGCCTTGCGCCGCCTTGCGCCGCCTTGCGCCGCCTTGCGCCGCCTTGCGCCGCCTTGCGCCGCCTTGCGCCGCCTTGCGCCGCCTTGCGCCGACTTGCGCCGCCTTGCGCCGACTTGCGCCGACTTGCGCCGCCTTGCGCCGCCTTGCACCGCCTTGCACCGCCTTGAGATGCCTTGAGACGCCTAATCCGCACAATTCGCTCAATTCACTCGCACGTGGGCACAGCGCTCCTTCATTTCACATACGCTGCTCAAATGCACGTATAGGTGCCAGACGGTCCGCCTGCAACTCGCCTTTTACTAGACTAGAGCCGAAAAGGCCTTCCCCCTTCTGCCGACGTGCTGAACCAAGGCACGTCCTCTTGAGAACGTCTCCTCAAATCATTACTATTTCAATGACTCTCCAATAGATTATTCATTAAATAGTGAAATAAATGTGGTCGAAGCATCCTCTTGTAGTCTGCGCATCCCAATTTAGTAATTAATCCACCCAGCAGTATTGACTGGGATTCTGAAAAGTTCATAAGCCAATGTGACATGCTCACGCTAATGATTAACATCCGTTACGTGCTTAAATATAGAGGCGAAACCAAACACTTGAAATTTGAGAAACTTTGAGACTAGGCAATTCCTCTGAAAATTATAATTCACACTGTCCGATTCTATTAACATACACGTCTAAACTTGGTCATCAAGTAATCTTTCAATTCTTCGCCTTTCGACAAAAAAGTCACTCCGCAGTTTAATGGTAGAGACTTCTTTCTGTAATCAATGAGTGAGCCAGGAATCGATAGTAACAGAAAGAAAAACATTTGATGAACTTGTTACTTTGGAAAGAGACATTACTGACAAAAAATGAAATCAACCTCATTCTCTAACACGCCTTTTACTAGCTAATGTCGACTGCTCTAATTACACATCCACTCTCCAGAAGCAGCCATTTAATACTATGTTACTGGAAATTTTTTAGGTGAAATCAACGCCAATTCTTTTCTTTCAGTCCCGTTTTCCGCAAAGAAAATAAATAATGTTTGATGAAATAAAGTGTATGCATCTGCAGACTGAATCTTTGACTACATTATGTTTCCATTTATCAGTGCCAAACATTTTTGATTTTTAAAATAGTATAATGACAATATAGTAGTAATAGTATAAATAGTAGCAATGTTACATTTCCACATACTGTTGACGATTTTCTAATCTAACACTTTCTGCACACAATCAATGAGGGAGGTGATCTTTAAATAGAAAGAGCTCCAACTGAGCTGTAGAGATATCTTAGCCACCGTCCACCATTTCACCGTCACCGTCTACAATTTTGCATTCGAACATCGTACACAAGTAACTCAAATATTATTTTAACATCAAGAAAAAAACTTAGCTACACTGAATATTAAACTTTCGCATTTTATCCGCCATACTCTTCAACACATTAGACAATAAGCAATACCAATTCATTACACTGTCTCTTATAAATCTACATAGCTCCCAGTTACGATTTTCTGTGATTTATGATGTCCAGATGCCGGATCCTAGTTCATAACTCACTTCCGATGTCAACAGTATTGTTGGGAATGTTCAAATTTCACTCCACCACGGCTTCCAACGATACCAAGAGCTATTTGACTTCCGTGATCGCCGTCTGAGAGTGACAAACAACGGATTTAATTATGTGTATGCGATGGATGTGACAGTCCCTGCCGGGACGAATCTGGGACGTGTTTAGAGGGGGCATTGTCGGGCAATGAGCAATGGTTCTTTTTATGACATGGCTTACTGGAAACTTTTACTGCTAGACCTCTGGAAATCCAACGCCACGTCCGACTTCAAACTGCGGGCTTGGCACGAGAAACATAATGATGATTCCTGCATCATAGAGGCCGAGTATTCGAATGTTTACTTCGAATTTTGCATGAATACAGGCTGTCTGAGAATAAATGATACAGTCTTCTAGGGCATGTACATGGGTCGAAAATAATCACTTTTGTCTATGGACATTGAGTGGAAAATTTCATCTTACACATGAGATATTGGTCCTAATTGCTAGGCAACTCCTTATCCACAGGTTAGTGATGTGACATCCACAACAAAACAATGATATTGCCAAACATCAATGTTCAAAAATGAAACAGCGACCAAAAACCATCGATGTTTTAAGAGAGGTTTAGTAATCTCTAACTTTAAAGTCGTGTGAAACAAAATTTAATTTCACAGTGGTTGTGTACATTAGTTTAAAATTTAAATTTAAAAGAAAATAAAGTTCAAAAAATTCGTCCATGTACGAAATATAAAGGAAATACCAGAGCATCAGGATCATCTCAGGTGAGGGATATCTATTCAATGAAGATAGTACAAGTTTCTTTCGTTAGAACATCAAGCACTCAGGGGTACCATCAGTTATTATTTCATATTTTAACTTTTGCACAATTGTGGTGACAGGAATTTTTCATCCACGAACAAAACACCGAGCACAAAAATATCGATGTTCAAAAAACATCGGCTTTAATACATCGCACTTGAAAACATCAATGTCGTCTCCTATATTATTTCAGTAGAATAGGAAATACCTTTATAAATGTATTTTACTTTATTCTTATAAGAAATTTCAAGAAAAAATTTAGTAATTTTTGAGAAAATTTTGAAAATGTCCCAGGGGCTTTATGTAAAGTACCCCCAAATTTTAAAGGATCCTTTTGAAAACCTCAAAGCTTCTACTCCTGCCAAATGGGCAGGGGCTTCTTCAATTTAGAAAAAAATATTACGTATGGTTTAGGTGCTAGTGATGTTCACAGACGAACGAACGTTTGGAAGAAAAACATTTTTTTCGGTAACAGGGGACACCAAAACGTGTATTTCCGTTGAAATCTCGAAATCGATTTTCCGCAGCATTACACAACTTTATACTAAGTCTAATTACTTCGTATATACGTATGTATACAAGAAAGTAATAATTATTAGCGATTGCACTTCCCGCATCTGCGCGCTCTTTGAGGAAGAGTTAAGGCTCGCACAGACCGGCGTGGTAGATCCGCAGCGGGTGCGGCGCGGAAAGTTCCGAGCTTGACGCGGCCGCGAAAATCGCTGGACCATTCACATCGGAGCGTCAATTATGAGTCAGCTTTTGGTGACGGTTGGCAAGGTCGCTCGACCCAGAGGGGAGCGAAGACTCCCGAACACGGGCGGACTTCCACGAACCTCGAGCTGCAGCGGAAGAAACGCGTCTGGTTGCGTTACAAATTTCGCCGCTGATTAAACGCTGCCAATCCGTTGCCTCGACGCTGGCCTGCCGCGTAGAACTGAACATGCTCATTAGGCAACACGTGATGCGTAAGTTCCGCTGCGGGTAATCCGCGTAGGCTGCGGATCTTTCGCGTCGGACTGTGCGAACCTTTAATTGGACACACAATCGACACTGCGGATGATGTGAAAAAGAATCTCGTTTCCTACTTCGTCACACTGACTGCATAGCTCGCGATTGCACTTCCGGCATCTGGGTGCTCTTTAAGGAAGAGTTAAGGCGAAGGAAGTGTGTCGGTTGGGGGGATGCTTTCATGGCAAGCACTGGAACTCGAATCCCAGTACAATAGTATCATAGATTTGCACATTATAAGGGAACAAATTCATCCGTTCATGTTGATGGTGTTAGCTGCTCACAACGACCTATTCCAAGGACAATTTGCCATACCTTTTTCCAAAGACAATTCACCATTCCTTTTTCTAAGGACAATTCGCCATACCACACACACACACAGGATGGTGGAGGACTGGTTCGAGGAACTTGATGGTAAACATGTATTAATGCCCTGACCTCAAAATAGGTCAGTTATGATCGCTATAAAACGTTCGCGTTCTGACTTGCAGAAGCGATAAATCTTCATGCATTCTTGTACTCCAGGATACCTTCCACAACCTCGTTGAACCGAGCTCTCGATTATTGGAAAGTTTCTAAGTGGTACTACACAATTCTCGGTAGATGGCTAAAATAATTACTTATGCTGGTCTCTTGTCAAATTTTTATTGATCTCGTGTCTTGTGAATTATCAATTGAGACATTTTTGAGACGTAAAAATTCAACCACATATTCCATTATTCCATGTGGTATTCAAATAATGAAATTTTTTTGCACAACGCTCGTGCACCCATAAAGATATACTTCAGAAATACATACACGAAGATATGATAAATTTATTATTATTATTATTATTATTATTATTATTATTATTATTATTATTATTATTATTATTATTATTATTATTATTGGCGTATCGATCATTTCTAACCACGCTAGACGATTAACGTATGTAATTTTTTTAGGATCAACATTTCAGCTGTATCCCTCGGTACGACAAGGTGATTACGCCTTGAAGTGTGAATTATGAGGTAATGGGATGATGAGAGGGGTGAAGGGACAATCACAAATGTGATCATGCAGGATACGGAGGACTGGAACCTGCAGCCTCCTCGGCAAAGACGACGGCTGCCGTAACCGTCTGCGTAACGGGGCCGGCGTAATATTATTATTATTATTATTATTATTATTATTATTATTATTATTATTATTATTATTATTATTATTATTATTATTATTATTATTATTATTATTAAAATTAATATTATTTATTTTATGATTTATATTATGGATATTGCACAAGAAAGCTTAGAGATAGAGTTTCTGCAATAATGTTGCGCCGTAGGCCACTTCAAATACCATCCCATTTAAGTGTTTTAAAGCTGCGTTGCCCTTGTGGGTGTGCAGTAAAAAGTGTCCGCATACGCTGCTTATTCATCCACATGCCCACACACGTCCGAACCAGTTGTTCCAAAACGCGACGGGAATAGTAACTGTTGACCGCACGCTCAAAATATCAATAATCAAGAAACATAATGTTTTAATACACTTTTAATGTATTTTCAATAATTGATGAGGAAAGCTTTTAGGTGTACGAATGATATGTCTGCGTATAAATGCATTAACCAGGTGGCGTGCGGGAGGTCATATACACAGTGTGTGCTCTTTGTCATCGATAGAGACATCGCTGCGGCGATGTATGCACGCTCTGTGAAAGTTCCTAAATTAAATATAGGGGTCTTCGTGTATTTATTAGAAATACTTCTTGATCGCCCAAGCCCCCTCGCAAATTGCTTGTAGCGTGGTTAAGACGAGTGTCACTTCAGTCGCTGTCTGAGGAGAATTCTAGGGGCCGGCTACTCTGATCGGTAGTTTTCCGTGGTTTCTCCGATCAACACCAAGCCAATGCCGGAGCAGTACCCTACCAAACGGGCCACGCACCGCGCGCGATCTGTCCTTCCTCTTCCTTGTCCTATCCTCTCCCCTTACACACACACACACACACTTACACTAACATGCACTACACTACCACATATAACGGGAGACCGGTCGGGAGCTTAGAGCTTGTCCCGGCTGGGGTGGTGCCCCGCTGGTGGGAGAGTCCTGGTTAGGGGGAAACCCCACTAGTCGACGGTAGGTCGGCGCCGGATCTCGCCATCCAGCGGGGGAAGATCACCACCATCTCCCGAGAAAAAACATGCACTACACTAACGGGACTAATGACCACAGTAGTTGACGCGCCCGGAAACACAAAAAAATCAACCAATCAATCAAACGAGTGTCACTTTGGGTACCCTTCTTGTATTTCTTCGGGTACTATTCAAAATTACTAAATTATACAACTATAACAGTATGAGGTTCGCGGACACGTTGACACGGTACAGAACGCGACACCTGCGAATGCAGTTGTCACAAGAAAAATCTCACCTTCCCAGCTGCAGGTCGCTGACAGGTGCTGCATAGTGCGGCAGCCGGAAGCTCCATAAGGGGACTCTCGCCTTTATTGGCGACGCTTTCAGCCCCTCGGCCGCCGGGGCGGGGGACCGAAAACCCATAGCAAGTCCCGTATAACCGATATAATTTAGTAGGAAACTTTAGTAGGCCGCGTATCCGCCAGGGGCGCCGCGCGCGGGGGGCGTGCGGGTTGCGGTTTGCAGACGCGCTCCACAGATGGACGGAATTACCCCGACGCGGCGCGACGCGCTCGTAACGTGTGGCGGCGAGGGGCGCGCCTCTCCCCACGGCGCGGTGGGGCGGGGCGGGGCGAGGAGACGTTGCGACAGGCGGGGTAAGGTGAGGGGAGGGGAGGTGGGGTGGGGCGGGGCACTGTGGGGCAAAGTGAAGCGAGACGGAGCGAGATGAAGAATATTACATAATAATAATAATAATAATAATAATAATAATAATAATAATAATAATAATAATAATAATAATAATAATAATAATAATAATAATAATAATATACTCTGAGAGGGGCCAGGCGGGGCGAGGCGAGACGGAAGGGGGTGAGGCGTGGCGGGACGACTCGAAGCGAGGCGGGAGAAAAGGAGGCGTGGTGGCGGGGGGAGAGGCGAAGCGAGACGGTATGAGACGGAGCGAGGCAGGACGAGGATAAGCGAGGTGAAGCGAGGCGAACCAAAGCGAAGCGAAACCCGGAGAAGCGAGGTGAAACAAGACGAAGAGAGGCGAAGCAAGGCAAAGCGTTGCGAAGCGAGTCGAAGCGAATCAAAACGAGGCGAATCGAGGCGAATCGAGACGAAGCGAGGCGAAGAGAAGCGAAGAGAGGCGAAGAGAAGCGAAGAGAGGCGAAGAGAGGCGAGGCGAAACAAGGCGAATCGACGCGAATCGAGGCTAGGCGAAGCGAGGCGAAGCGGGATGAATCGACACGAAGCGAAAGGAAACGAGGCGAATCGAGACGCATCGAGGCGAATCGAGGCGAAACGAAACGAGGCAAATCGAGGCGAATCGACGCGCATCAAGGTGAAGGGAGACGAAGCAAAGCAAGGCGGGACGAAGCGAGGCGAATCGAGGCGAGGCGAAGCGAAGCAAGGCGGGGCGAAGCGAGGCGAAGCGAGTCGAAACGAGTCGAAACGAATCGAAGCGAGTCGAAGCGAGTCGAAGCGAGTCGAAACGAGTCGAAGCGAGTCGAAGCGCGTCGAAGCGAGTCGAAGCGAGTCGAAGCGAGTCGAAGCGAGTCGAAGCGAGTCGAAGCGAGTCGAAGCGAGTCGAAGCGAGTCGAAGCGAGGCGAAGCGAGTCGAAGCGAGTCGAAGCGAGGCGAAGCGAGGCGAAGCGAGGCGAAGCGAGGCGAAGCGAGGTGGGATGCGTCGGGGTGCGACGCGCCGTGGAGCGCTGCAGATGCTGACGTCGTCGCCGGGGGCTCGCCGGAGGATCAAATCTCGGCTCCGCGCGGCTGCGGGATGGGATTCTGCTGCGAGGATCCGGGTCCCTGCTGCCGATATCCGCAACACCCTATTACGTGTTCGGTCGTCTGTCAGCACAGAGAATAGAAGCAGCTCCTGGATCTCCCGAAGATATGCTCGTAACATAGTGGTCTTAACTCTTTCGCTTCTTTCTTTCCTTGTCATTCCATATTCCCCGTTCGCTCAACATCTCTTGGAATAACCATTTCATATTCTATCTATAAATCATCTGAGTTCATTTACATTTTCATTTTCTCTGAAATTGTCCATCACAAAGAAAATTGAAAATTTCAAGTTTGTTCCTCGTAACCTTAGCCCCCCGACAGCTATCGCTACCGCCTCCTGCTTTACCCTCTTAACTTGCTTATTTACATGAACTCATGTCAAAATTTCGCGTGGCCATTTCTCAGTCATCACCTTAATAATAATAATAATAATAATAATAATAATAATAACAACAACAATAACAATAACAATAATAATAATTATAATAATAATAATAATAATAATAATAATAATAATAATAATAATAATAATAATAATAATAATAATAATAATAATAAGCAAATATTCCGTCACTTTCGGTTGTTTATCATCTTTGAAAGTAATGAACATTCGACGCCTACAATTTGTTTAAATTAACTCTTAAGATCACACTTGTATTTTGCAGTTGTTAACTCCAGAGGTCTGTACACCACACTTTTTTCTGCTATAACATTCGCATCTGAAGAGAAATCGCAACCAATAATTGTGTGGATGAAGGTACCAAGCCCAAGGTTCCTTCACTAAACTCTCAACATCGCCACTGAATTCTCCAGTCTCCTACTCCCTCCGTTTCAGTGTTTCATCCTTCTCCTCATTTTCGCTTCCTTTCTGCTTCAGTTCACCCTCAAACGCGGCCATGCCACTACGAGGGCTGCAAGGGGTTTGGTAATGGTTTTGGTCGCAGAGGGCGGCATTTCAATCTTAAGGCTCCCACAGACCGGTGCGGTAGATCCGCAGCGGGTGCGGCGCGGAAAGTTCCGAGCTAGACGCGGCCGCGGAATTCGCGGGACCGTTCACACCGGAGCGTCAATTATGAGTCAGCATTCAAAAACTGTAGGCAAGATCTCTCGACCCAGAGGGGAAGGAATAACACGGGATGACTTCCTCGAAACTCGAGCTGCAGCGGAAGAAACGCGTCTGACTGCGTTACAAATTTCGACGCCGATTAACCACCGCCAATCCGTTGCCGCGACACTCGCCTACCGCGCAGGTCTGAACGTGCTCCTACGTAAGGCAATACGTGACGCGAAACTTCCGCTGCGGCCAATTCGCGTAGGCTGCGGATCTTCCGCGCCGGTTTGTGGGAACTTTCCCGCAGCTTCCGCGACAAAATCCGGGCGTCCGATGAGTGCGGCGCAGCCATGTTTGTTCGCGCCGTCAGCTTCCGTTAGCCACCGTCACCAAACCCAACGAGAAACAGACGAGAGGTTTGCTGAACGGCATGAAACTACCGGTTATCGAACGCACTATAGGATTTCGGAAGAGGAAGTTCATTGGAACCATTTGATTCTCTTCCATGAAAGAGGAACGATGAGGCCTGTAGTAAACGAACTCGGAATAATGAAGCGCAATTGTCCGACAGAACTGGGGTCGTCACCTGGTTTTCAGCATAATTCTAAAGGCTTTTAAAACACTAGTCTCTTAAACAAACTGCGTTACTTAAACAATACGCTGTATCTCTGAGAACGGAAACCCAACACGAGGCGTTCAAAAACTATTTCGCAATAATGTGTTGGTTATGGAAAATTGCATTCTTTTTTAAATTTTTTTTAGTTTAAGGTCAGATCAACATCTAGGTCATTAGCGACCACTATTGGAGTTAACGGCATTGTAACTATGAAGACGAAACGATATGATGATGATAAAGGGTGATAAGACAAACACAAATACAACCATGCCCGAGGCGAGACTCGAACCCGGGACCCTTCGGTCCGAGATCACTGCGACACTATTGCCTTAGCGGTCTCGTCCACCGGATCGGCAAAATTGCATCTTGTAAGAGTACAAAAACCAGGCATGATAAGTAGCATGTTTGTAGGAATACTTTTCCAATAGAAAGACAAATTGGAGTGATTCAGTAGTAACTTTAAATTAACCTGCAATGTACATGAAGTTACATCCCAAGAGATTTTTTCTTGAACGATTATACTTCCCATGAAGAAAATGAAACATCGCTGCTACGAACTGATTTCAGCAGTATTTAATTTAACTGTACCACAAACTAATTCCTTCATATTCTGCAAAAAGACGCGAAAAATGAATATTCAAAACTAACTACATTGTTTCACCAGCTTCACGCTATTAACATTCCAAACATATCTTCCAGTGAAAACGATGGCTGGGCCATTATCTCCTCACGCACCTATCAAATTTGAGGAAATTCCCTTAGGTCAACTCATTGTGTCTACAGGCGACGTTTTTGCTCTGTGCATCACGTCGAGGAATTTTCAGACAACACGCACGCAACAGCTCAGGAAGTGGGAGGAACCAAACGTTTATTTTGTCTCTTCCCAATCTTCAACAAAGGTACGCACGTTTCTGATACAGGGATATTTTTTTAAAAACAGTTTTTGCATCTTAACAATTCACTTACAGGTGAAACTGTAAATAAATTATTTTATGAAGGAAATAGCAGGTTTCGCTGTTGACGTCTTTGTGTTGCACATTTTAAAACATATCGTTTTCCTATTTCTGCAAATATAATAATTATATTCTGAATGGTTCACAAGAAACAATATATAAGCTCTAGGTGCTCAGTCATCATTCAAATATTATTTACGAATCTTTACTTAGTAGAATAAAAAAAATCCAATCTTCATTTCCATTCGCAAGACTCAGCAAATATCAACCTTTTTCGCGTTCGGTTGGCAGCGCTGGGCGGCGCGTCGCAGTCGAGGCACGACACGGGGCGCGGCCACGCGTGAACCGCCGTAACTCCGCGCCATTCCACTCAATCTCTGCATCCTTTTCCTCGGCCACTTAACATTCAGGGCACGTCGCGTGCGCGCCGTGGCCGCCGCGTTTAGCCAATCAAGATTCTCCGGCTGCGGCGCGGCGCGGCGCGGCGCGGCGCCGCACCGCCTGCAGCCCGTGTCCAGCCGCCCGCCCGCGCTTTTTCCCCTCCGCATTGCAGCGCCCCGCCGTGCCGCTCCGCGCCGCTCCGATCCGATCCACCCGCGTGCCTCGGCGCCTTCGCGCTGGCGGAGGTGCGGAAAAGTTTCCCGACTTTCGGCTCGCGCTGAAAATCTTCCGGCACGTTCAGGTTGGTTGGTTGGTTGCTAGTGGTTTCGGGCGCGTCAACTTCTGAGGTCATTCATCCCGTAAGTGTAGTAGTACATGTTTGTCCTTGGGAGGTATCTGTAATCTTCCCCCGCTGGATGGTGAGATCCGGCGCCGACCTATCGGCGGCTAGCGGGGTTTTAATCTCAACCAGGACTCTCCCACCAGCGGGGCACCGCCCCAGCCGGGACACGCTCTAAGCTCCCGACCGGTCTCTCGGAATATGTTGTAGTGCAGGGCATGTTAGCGTAAATGTGTCTGTAAGGGGAGAGGATAGAACTAGGAAGAGAAAGGACAGATTGCGCGCGGTGCGTGGCCCGTTTGGTAGGGTACTGCTCCGGCATTCGCCTGGTGTTGATCGGAGAAACTACAAAAAACTACCGATTAGAGCAGCCGCTAGAATTCTCCTCCAGACAGCAACTGTGTCGAAAATCCTGTCATCGTCGGGACACGAACCTAGGTCCTCCCGGTCAGAGGGACTGCAGTGACGTCACTTGATGACCTGAGCCATCTCTCCTGCTCCAGCACTCTCAATAGTCCATCCACATCGCAATGAAAACCAACCGCAATGGCACTGATCGACGTCGACCACTTTGCGCCAAGGTTATTGGCTTGAGTCTCGCGTAAGCCATGGATTGTTTGTTCGACGAATTCCTTAAAAACCTCTAAAACTAATATTCGACGTCTCCTTATATATGTTTTAAATATGTTTGTTATTGAGACTAAATATACGTCCATCAAAGAGTTCATCATAAGTTCATTGACTCTCAACAATTAAGAATATTCTCAGCGTGCAAGAAAGCAGGTAATATTTACATAATCAAAATAAACTCATATTTTCTTAAAAAATATCCTTAAAACTATAGGGTGGTACAAAATGTACGTATCAAAATAATTACCGGTTGTGAAACGTTACAATGTGTGACCCGCCGAAAAATGCCCCGAGCAGGAAACAAAAGAGGGGGAGGAGCTGGGAGGTCGCGTGGCAGGGCCTGGGAACTGATCCGTTGGGTGGACTCCCACACAACAAGGCCACTTCCGGAGGCGGCGGGGGGGGGGGCGACTCCAGTGTGGGAAATCACCGGCGGGCGATTGGGCAGAGCGCGACACGCACCAGCCAAGGTTCCGATCACCACCAGGGCTCCGGCCACAGCACGCACAAGGGGGGGGGGGGGGGCTTTGTTGAATCATCGCAAGGTCACTAATATATTTGGTATGCAGTTACCCCTTTTCCCACTTCACTTCGAAAACACATCAAAAGTAATAAAAAGATGATAGTAGATGTAAAGCAAACATCTAATTCTGATTTAGTTTTACTCGAATAGCTACATCATCTTACATTTTACTTACTTCATATGCACATCTTACTTTACCTCCAAATTGAAGAGCTTCTTTCAAAAAAGTTTCAGGAAGGGAAGTATTAATATTCAGACTTATAGTTCAATATTAGATTAATTTTTTTTGGATATAGCTTATTATTGTAAAATCGTATTTTTTAAACAATACATCAGTATAATGAAGAAGCAATCCGAACATTGATACGAAAAATTAGTAGCAAAGAAATGGAAATGCATACACTACGTTACTTTCAAAATATGTTCAGTAAACAGCCAATAAAGTAACAGAAAACTATCTCTGTACCCGAAAATGCACGAGTATTGTAATATTTAATTATAGATTGTTCACGGAATTGATTTTATTCTACAGTTCTTAATAATTTAAAAGTACAGTAATTTTCTTCCTCATAATACAATAGAACAAGGGTTTTCAAACTGTGGGTCGCGGCTCTCTGGGGCGCGGTGTGATTTATTAAAATAATCTTCAGACCTGATTTACTTTAATCCTTCTGTCATTTATGTATTTTGTACTATCATACTACATTATTCTTGTAATGTATATGATTTATTTTACTAATTAATTGTGGATTAATTCAACCTGGAAAGTCCTTTACCAATAGCCTATTATATCGCTGATTTGTGTTGAATATTTAGTAGGCCTATATTAACCCTTATATTTGAAACTTATTGTTGTCACGGAAGCCGCAGGAAGTTTCGTTTTAGGCAAGGGAGCCGTGCACGAAAGAAGTTTGAAAACCCCGGCAATAGAAAATAAATACTCGATATAATACCTGAACTGGATAGGAAAACTGACAGGAAAAACAAAAAGTATTTGTTTACAACACAAGTATAGCGAGTGTTGTAGAAAATTCAAGCATTCTAATGCATCGCTGCGACCCTAGTGTTTGTTGATGGCCCTCGTTCCGGCACGTATGATCTCGCCTGCCTAAAAACGCGCAAACTTTGCTTAACAACGTTGCCCTTGTGTGCTCTTAAAATTAGTTTTCAAGTGCCATTCCCAGGCTAAGTACATTAAACGGCCATTATTGTCGGGGAGATAAGTTGATATCGATAAGACATAAAACCTCGATACGGGCTCATTATGGGAGATCGCGATTAGCTGCCGCGTTGGGGAAGAGGAAGGGGTGGCTGAAAATGGCGGCAGGGGCGGGGACCTGATTGCTTCTGCACCAGCGTTAGGAGGCAAGAGTTAACTTCTTAACAGCAGATTAGTAATTTTCTTAAAGATTAGTTGTTAGTCGACATGCAATTTCCGTACCCAGAAAGATACTGCAGTGAATGATTCACATTCGTAGTCTGGAAGATATCCGGACAATCAAGATACCACTGACTCCCACGTGAAGTCTGTATATTCGTCATTAACGTTTCCCCTTGGTATTCGTAGATCGTTAAGGCACCTCTCATCTCAAATTCAACTATTTCTTTGTTCCTTCACCGGCTCCCTACATGTATACACAGTTGTACATCCGCATCTTTTGGATTCTCCACTTACCACCTTCCTTATGTCTGGGCTTCCCCACCAACCATTACCTTCTTCCGTCCTATCTGTTTGCCGTCGTTGCCTCCCTCTACAGATGAGTCCCCCTTCACTGGGACACCACCGACGCCATCCGCTCCCTCCCCTTGCCTACCTCACACCCCTCCTCGCGGTCTCCCAAGGGTTCTGGACAGCGACAATGGAGGAAAGTGTCGAACAGAAAAGGGGGAACACGAAACAAGAAATGCACACGAGAAGGACCAAAAATAAAAACAACGTAGTCCAACGAAGACATGAGCGTCTATTTGTACAAAATGAGTAAACGGTCGATTCATCAGAATTTGTATATAGTACTGAGTAGTTCTCTAATTGTAAAACTACCCCATCTCGATCAGGTTTTTCGTCCAGTTTCCCTGATCCATTGAGCAAATGCTGAGATGGCCCCTTGTTTTGCTTCTGGACACAAATGTAACTTCATTTTCAGTGCACGTCTTTTAGAATTCAGTGGGAAATACAATTGTTCAAATTATCGTTTCCATGTTGTCGCGGCAGGAAGTATTATTCCGAAGGACAAATTCAAAATTCAAGTAGTATATGACTTAGTGTAGGGATCACAGAATTTTGAAAATGAGCACGCAATTCACTTTTCTCCATAGCACGGCATACGCAGTATTAGCTGTTTTTTTTACGTAAAATAAAATAAAAATAAAAGTATTTTATACATATTCGTCGTGATACATTATTCTCTTGCTCAGCTGGTGGTTAATGTCTGGTTGGATCCTTCAATGGTTTCTTTTCTAACCAGTGGAGTCTTTTAGAGTTTTTCCGTATACTTTTCTCATAGGTAAGTGAAAAGGTAGTTTGGTTTAACGTCAATTACAATAGCGTTTTAACGTGGAACCTCTTATCTTCTAAGATATCAGCCTGAGACGGAGTTCGCGTTTTCAGCGGGTCTTGAGCAGCTCTCTCTGTTACCCCTGGAGAAGCCCTTGATCGAACGCCATCACCAAGTCTCATTTCAAAACTATTACCTCCCCGATGTGGCGTTACCCTTCGGGCTCGACTTGCCTGCACACGGCAGCGCTCGCCCTGCTCAATAATGCAACGGGGACCGTTGGAACTGGGTTAATGACGCCCATTACGAGTGCACGGCGTAGCTGACGCGGATGTAATGAAGCTAACGAATCCGTCTTACGAACATTGTTGTGCGCGGCTCGCGCGCCTGTTCATTACGAAGCACGACGCTAGGGGCGCTACCAGCGCTGCCGCGCATGCGCCCGCGACACTCCGAGCTGGAGATTCGTGTTGGCTGCTCGCGACGCTATCTCTCTGTTCCCTTGAATGATTCTTGTACCGTCCGCATACATTTCTTCACTTGTTTCCTCTTTGTCACCACATCACACTCGTTTTCCTCTGATCTGGAAGAGACTTTTCCGGCATTTACAATGTCATAGCAAGACGGAATTTTCATTCAAAAGTAAGAAATTAAGAAGTTCGAAGTAAGTCTTCAATCATGAAAACGCTACCAAACATTAGATGGAAAAAGTCCTCATTGGAAGGTTTCCTTCCACTCGCTGTAAATGCTTGAAAAATAACCTACAAGACTCCACCTGCAAACGTTTTGAGTTATTGGAATTCGCGGTCCTGAAGTGAAGTATTCTTTTTCCTGGAGGTTGTATCAAGATTGTACTAAAATATTTTGAGTGGGGAGACTCAGTAGAATCAAGCGTAAGGAAAGCACGAACTCTGGGAAGTATTTACAAAAATGATAAATATAAAGCCGATCTGGATGGCCGAGGCTAAGAGCGAGTACCGACTCGGCGCTTCGGTCCGAAGGGTCGCGGGTTCGAGTCCCGCCTTGGGCATGGTTGTTTGTCCCTTGACTTTGTATGTGTTGTCGCGGAGGGCCTCCCGTTCTGCTGACCCCAGATCAGAGGAGCCCGCAAGTGTGTTGGTCTAGTGTATGGTCGAATATGCGTCCTATCGGGACGTAAATGGTAACCGGTTATTGGCTGGATATAAGCCCTACAAAAATATATGTAAATGGTACAAGCTCAGAAAATAGTGACAGAAACAATTGTTTTAAGGCTAAATAAGTAGATTAAATTTTGAATTTACTGTTGTGTTTGAATATTTTACAGAACCTCTGAAATTACAAAATAAATCATTGGAGAGAAAATAGTTAAGTTTTGGATTATCGGATTATTGAAATTCTGATATAGTAAAACAAAAATGTTAGTCCCCAATCGTTCTCTACAAATGGATTCAACTGCATTTGTAAAAGAATCACAAGCATGAAAGCAAGACTCCTGTTTCACACTCAATACCCCGCGATGAGTTGTAGAGTGAATTGTAGAGTGAATTGTAGGGTAAATTGTAGGGTGAATTGTAGAGTGAATTGTAGAGTGAATTGTAGAGTGAATTGTAGAGTGAATTGTAGAGTGAATTGTAGGGTGAATTGTAGAGCGAATTGTAGAGCGAGTTGTAGAGCGAGTTGTAGAGCGAGTTGTAGAGCGAGTTGTAGAGCTATTTTAGACTGATTTGTAGAGCGAGTTATGCGGCGAGACGAGAAGCTCTAAGACCGCGGCGCTGCCCGGGAGATCGAGTGACCCGTGGCCTCCCGAGCCCAGAGCCAACAGCCGCAGGTCCGCTCCGTCCCGCACCCAAGGCTCGAGGCTTTGAGGGGGGATTGTCACTGCGGAGGAAGCGAGGCAATACGGTAGCGCCAGTGGCCACAGCAGTAACAGTGATGCGTTGGCTGGAAGGAGAAGTGAATGGACGATCCTAAGGCGGTAAGGAAACAGAGAACAAGGAGATGCGAAGGAGAGGGTGGCGTGGGGACGTGAGATAAAGAGGTAAGGATGATGAAATGCAATCAAAATAAAGTTAAACAAGAGTCGTAGAAAAATAAGTATCATTATTCCAATCGTTAAATTAAAACCTATAGTGTTTAACTATACAGACAATATACCTGAATCGATGTATCTAAAAAAGTTTATTGCTTTTTATATCAGATTTTTCTTACCGCTTCTCCCTACTGGCCAATCACAAACTGTGACACATTTATCTTAGGAGACGGTATACATCGGTGACTATATAAATGTGCAATAAAACGCGGTTATGTCCTACAACATAACCTCTTTGATTTTAACATAGCTTCCATTTTTTTCAATATTAGACGCACTTGAAACTCTATTGGAGATAATTTCATTCTGGAAACGTCCTATGAAATACCACTCGTGCTTCGGAAATTCTCGGATAAATCCCGTCCTCGCTTCAAGAGTCGGGGATTTATCGACAATTTCCAAAGCACTGGTGGCATTACCTATGATAAAGTGTAATAAAGCTGGAAAAGGATGAGTTGTTTCAGCAAGGAGCGATGGTGGCAAGGCATGATAAACGGCTGAGGAGCTGATGGAGGCTGCTGAGCGGCGCGGGCGAGAGCGAGGCCGGAAGGCGAGGGGAGGGAGGGGGCGGGGGCCGTGGGCCCCGTCGGGTGACGCACGCGGCGGAGAAGTGTTTGCCTGCGGGTTACGCAGGGATTGCGCGGGTTAAATTGAATCCTCGCGTAGAAGCCAGGGGGGCGAAGGGGCGAAGGCAGGCGCCGGCATTCCTGGCGACGCAGCGCGACCGGCAGGGCGGGGCGGGGCGGACGGGGCGCGGGGCGGGGTGCGGGGTGGAGCAGGGCGGGGGCGGGGCGGGCGGGGCGGGGCGGGGCGGGGCGGGCGACGCAGCGCGACCGGCAGGGCGGGGCGGGGGCGCGGGGCGCGGGGCGGGGGGCGGGGCGACGGGGCGGGGCGGGGAGCGGGCGGGGCGACGCAGGCGGGCAGGGCGGGGCGGGGGTCCGGGGCGCGGGGCGGGGGGCGGGGCGGGGCGGGGCGGGGCGGGGAGGGGCGGGGCGGGGCGGGGCGGGGCGACGCAGCGCGACCGGCAGGGCGGGGCGGGGCGCGGGACGGGGTGAGCTGGGCTGGAGCGCGGTCGCAATGCGGTCGATCAGCGAGCACGTGTTTGCTCCAGGGGCGGCGCCCACGCACGGCTCTATTAAACAAAGGAAATCTTGGCCCCGTGGCCTTCTGCCTCGGGCGCTGTGCTCGGCGCCCCAACGCGCGGAAGCCTTCCGATGAAACGCGTCAAAGAGCAATTGAGGCGGATCCCAACCTAACAAGTTAACTCAAATATTGCAACAAAACTTTTTTGCTGTATAAATTAAATATAAATTCATTTATGTAAATATATATTTTGTCTAAGTAAATATACCTATTGTATCTCTGTAAATCTTCACTTATTTTATAATTTAAAGCTACGTTTTTTTATTTTGTACATTCACAAAAACTTATATTGCAAATGTTAAAAAATAAGAATATTGTAAAAAAACACGCCACACATAAAAAATACTATGTAGAAGTAGACAGATAATAAATTATAAATTCAGTATTGATAACCATCACAACTGATTATCGATGGTTAGTAATTCCAAGAAACAATAATGTATATTATCTCTGTAAAACAAGTTGGGAATAAATATTATTATTATTATTTTTATTATTATTATTATTAATAATAATAATAATAATAATAATAATAATAATAATAATATTAACCGTCCTAACATTTTCAGTTAGCACTATGACAGTCGCCATATACTGAAATATCAAATGAATTGGGATATGGCAAACACTCAAATTCCACCGACAAAAATTTGGACGGAATGAAAGTAAACGTGAACGAAAATAAAAAAAAATCATATTTCTCGAAACTAATTTCGGTAGAAATATTCCGTTATTATCCTGAGCACCTCTATTTATTTCGCTTCAGATTTGCGGTTTCACAAGAACCTGCTTGTCATGAAACATGCCTCTGTCACTTGTTGGTTCTTGACAATTTTTCACTGAGTACCACACGTTATTACAGCCTGTCATATTTCACCAAAGCAATAAACCACTCTACAAGGGAAGGACTTTTATTTCTTTCAAGATATTTTTATGTCTATTATATTAGATACACTTCGTTGCAAGAATCTCTTCAGAAAATCAATAATGGAATTTCAAAAATACAAATTGTCTTGTTTTCTACCTCAAGAACATAATCAACATACTACAGTGCAATAAACGTTTTATTTACCACATCACCTATGCCATTAACTTGTTACTTTGCATTTTGATAATCACACTAGAATAAAAAAGAAAGAAAGAAAGAAGAAAGAAATTTATTTCCATCCATATGGTCCCATACAATTCTATTACAATGGTAAAACTTTGGAATATCCTGACCAGTATCCAATTGGTTGTCAGTATTATCATGAAAATAAAAGAAAATACAAATGTAATCACATGAGTCATGTCGTTAGAATTTTTTAGATCAACAGGATTGCTCTTCGTGGCGTCTGGGTATTTCTTTATAAAAGGTTACATCTTTGCAACGACAAACACACAAAATTATAGAAAAAATATATTAAAAAAGAAAAAAATGTCCAAAATAGAATGCCCATTCACCAGTCAAAATATTGCACTTTTATGCCTCAACGTCATTCAATATATTCAAACAATCTCTAAGTTATTCAGTAAGAAAATTAACCTTTTTTTTTTGTGAACAACCAACGTTTAATTCAGAGAGAAAAACTTTCGCAGAGATAAAAATAGTCGATTCAGTAGCGATAACAGTAATGTGAAAATATTTGCTAAGACCAATAGCTTATTAAAATCCGACATTTTTTCACACAATCATTTTATTCGAAACGACCAGCAAAATTCCAGCGAAATAAAAGCATTCACTTTTTCCGTACTGTAAGCCACGAACCTCTTATTACGAATTCTATCCCGCATTCTCTGTGGTCTGAAGAGACGGCGTGTCACAGGCAGCTTGGCGGCGGCGATGGTGTAACGGTTAGCGTATCCCAAGTTTGCGGGTTCGAACCCGATCGAAGCCGTGGATTGTTAAGGGCGAAACAATCCATCGGAGGGGAAGTAAAGCCGGCTGTCCCATGTTAGTAGATTTACTGCATGTAAAAGATCCTCAAGCCCAAATGACGCCTCTGAGCTAAATTAAAATCGCCTGTTTCGTCGCCCAAGTAATACCTTCTTTCTCCCATGGTTGGTGAAAGGAGCGTAGCGGAATTTGCGTGGTCAGGCGGAAGAGCAGGCCTCATGGCCTGAGTCTCGCCACGTAAAATAAGGCACATTCAATTCCATTCAGCTCCAAACCGCCCACCTCAACCAAAAAATCTGCATCGCTGTGCGGAGTGGGTGTGTCGGCGGCCAAACGTCGCTCTGGGAGGAGCTCGGTGTCCCCAGGGCCCCGGCCGCCGCCGCCGCCGCCGCCGCCGCCGCCACCCCCGCTTCGCTGCCATCGACCCCGCGGTCTTGGGACTATTGATTTTCTGATCAACGACGCTCGACCAGCGGGCAGCCAGCCACCCAGCCGGCCCGCCCGCCATCACCCGCCCCCACCCCCACCCTACCACTAATCACCGTTCCGGCGTTGTCACAGACGCATCACCGCGGGACGAAAGGCGCCCGAATTTTGCAGGGGATATCAAAGGTTATCTTTAAAGTGTAAAGACCGCATTAGCATGCACGACGTCGCATGCGCTTTTATAGTGCACAAAGACTTCGTAAAACTATTATCAATTTTACAACACGTAAAAGGTAAAGGTCCTGGACTGGGTTCGAGTTCCTGAATCCTTTGGTTGACGCTTTGGGCTTAGTACACGCTAAAACTATATCTCGACAATTCAGGGCAACTTTAATGTAATAGTATAAAATATCTACGGGTTCTCTCACGGTTCAATACAAAATGTATTCAACTGAATCACCAGTGATGAGATGGAGAACGACTGACGCCACCTAAATAACATTTTGCGGGAGAGCAAAATAAAATTTGAAAAAGTCCATAAATCACAGTAATAAAAGTAGCGCGATACACACATTTCCCAAATACTAACTGAAGTGTCTACAATGCTCGACAAACCAAAGAAAGGTATTGCAGTTTGCCATTGCATACCACAAAAATGAGATGAATAAAACGAACAAAAATAAATGATTGCTGAGGTCTATATCATTCTCATCGCTTATTTTCTTTGATCTTTTGCCTTTGTTAGTGAAGAGAAAATGTCAGAAATACACCTTACGCAGAAGTATGTCTCTTTGAAATTTATGACAAATTATTTTTTCTCTCATAATTCTTCATAGAAAGCCAATATAAATAATATTGTGAAAGCTGTAGGTCCAGTTTCAAAATTTAAATTACTGCTCTGATGCTTGACTTTTAATCGTTATTTTAGTTATGTTTTGTCACAATAATTTGAATTAATAAATAGTCACCGAAAATTTGCATTACATCAGCGTTTCCCAACGTGGGGCCTCACGCTACATCGGGGGCAATTTCATTGATAGGAGAGGGGATCCGAAAATGGAGTCGTCCACAGTAAGTTAACCTATGGCGACCACAAAACTAATCAGCAACAGAAACTACCTTAGGACCACAGTATCCAAAGCAAACATAAGAACTGAACTGATCACTCCCGACTCGCTTGTCAAAGTCACAGCTGCTAATAAATGTTAGTTTGAGGGTTGTGTGAAAAAGAAGAACTTCGGCCGACAGAAACGGGAAAACTCGCTAGCACTCCGGTGTGACATTCAATAATTTTCCACACACGTTATCTGATGCTTGTCGGCGAAGTGGTATTTTCTTCTTCAGAAGAAATAATTACTGACTTTGATGATGATGATGATGATGACGATGACTATGCCAAGTTGGTGGATTTGCCTGATTTTAAACGCACAGTATCAAGAAATTCTCCCAAAAATATAAAATTAACGGTGCTACAGAATGACACAGACTTTCTCGTAGTAAAGTGGTGTGGACTGGTTTTACGTTCTTGCACCGTTCTTTTGCCAGCTGCCACCTATCGTCGTCCAAAGTACGTAAGTTTTTGTTGACATTTTCTCAATTTTTCAGTTTCCTAGTAACGGAACCGAAATATTACTATAAGAATATTAGATAAGAGTAAAACTTCGTCATAAATGGCCATTTTCATTGACAAATTTGGAGCCTTTTTACTAAAATGGCGTTTAAGCGTTACTATAAATGCAAAATTTGAATAACCTTTTCACAGAAACATTTGAGTTTTCAAAAAACCTCATTTAAAGTCATTTGAAATACTTTAACTCGCAATTGCAATAGTGTTTATAAATCGCTGGAAATGAACATATTAATGGCGCGAGAGATATAAAAAAAATACATTTGTGCAATTCTTGAAAAAAAATTAAAAAAAAAGAATTCAGCAAAATGAATTTTATGTCATTTTTAACAATGCACCCTCTAAATAAAAGTTGAGGCATTTTTGGGGTAATGGCGTTTGAGCGTTTCTGAAAATGCGGAATTTTAGCTCATTTTAAAGAAAACTGTTGAGTTTTCGAGAAACTTCATTTAAAGCACGGCTTAAAACATTAAGACATTATTTAAAGCACATGCACTCATAATACAATAATGTGAACAAATTGCAGCGAATGTAAATATTAATGAAGCGGGAGAAGTCAAAAAAATGAAGGTTCGTAATTTTTGAAAAACAAACAAAAGAATAGAGCAATATGTCGTTTATGTCTTCCCATAGAGAGCATTAAGAGCTATCCCTATCGAAAGTTAAAAAAAAAAATATGGAGCTGGTTTTGAGAAAATCTTGTTGTTGTCGTTTCTTTAAAATTGAAAATATTGGACACAATATTGCGCGAAAAGAACTAAAAGCTTGAAAAGTGTATATGACCTTAATGAAAGAACTAATTATGGACAACAAATTTGATTTGAAGAAAAACTCTTATCTTCAATTTTATAGTTGTAGGAAGATGCCGCAAAACATTAAAAAATTTGCATTTCTCGAAAATTCACAGTTAACCGAGAAAATCGGACCTATACCGTCTTTAGAAGTGTAGTTTACTCTAGTGTACAAGAAATTTAGAGGAAAAATGTGGAGTCATTTTTGAGAAAATTTTGAAACTGTCCGGGAAGCTTCATGTACAGTACCCCCAAATTTTGAAGAATGTTTTTCAAAATCGCACCGACTCGAGAAAGATCGATCGGGGAAAACCCATTTTGGGAAAAAAATCCTACTTATGTTTTAGGCTCTAGTGGTGTTTACAGACGGACGTTTTGAGAAAAAAAAAACAAAAAAAAAACACTTTTTCGGTATCAGAGAACCTCAAAACGTGTATTTTCGTTGAAATCTCGAAACCGATTTTCCGTAGCATTACATAATTTTCTCTATACTACGTATATACTCCGTGACATATCCATATACCAGAAAATAAAAAACATTGGATTTATTTCTTGAGTTTCAATTCATTACATGTTTTGAAAATTCACTTACTACATTTTCTCCAAAACTTCCAAGAGATTTCGTTATAAAACCTGTTATTTAAGGATTATCAGCAAACAGTTCGAATTTTTAATATTAAAAATTAAGTATATGATACGTTAAAGGGGTATAAGAATTTTAGAAAGGCTTGGAAGGGGCATGGGAAAAAAAGGAGGAAAAACGCAAGCAAAGGTCCTCCGTTGTGCCCGGTCGCCGCTCAGAAACGTTTTTACGCGGCAGACGCGGTCGAAGCGTACGTCATTACCGCCCTCGCACGGTGGGGGGGAGGTCATTAGCCGCCACGGGATATAATGTGCATAATAATTTCATTATTTATTCGCAGGTCCAACACATTAATCGCACAGCCCACCGGCTTCGTACGAGAACTGAAATTCAACATTGGTGGCAATGATGGCAGAGTGTATGAGGGGAGATGGTGGTGGTGATGGTGGTGATGATGGTCGTGGTGGTGATGGTCGTGGTGGTGATGGTCGTGGTGATGATGGTCGTGGTGATGATGGTCGTGGTGATGATGGTCGTGGTGGTGATGGTCGTGGTGGTGATGGTCGTGGTGGTGATGGTCGTGGTGGTGATGGTCGTGGTGGTGATGGTCGTGGTGGTGATGGTCGTGGTGGTGATGGTCGTGGTGGTGATGGTGGTGGTGGTGATGGTGGTGGTGGTGATGGTCGTGGTGGTGATGGTCGTGGTGGTGGTGGTGGAGGTGGAGATGGTGGCGGTGATGGTGGTGTTGATGCTGATGATGATGGTGATGGTGATGCAGACAGCTTATCTAATTAAGTAGCCGATAGATTGTAGTGGATGTCTCTAGAATAAGTTTAAAGAATAGTAGAGCAGGACCGTTAATGCATTCTTTACGAACTATGGGTTATCTTATTTTAACGGGAAAATGGAGACCATCATTCTATAAAAATAAATCATACAAATTTCATTATAATTATTCCTCCAGCGTAATACGTTATTAGGTATTGTCGCTTAAATACCTTCCACTTTAATGTAATTGTACTGGAAATTAAAACAACTCTCGATACCCTAAACCTGTATTTCACCAATAATTTAACTACAAATAACGAGATTGAAGTTTTTATTGAATATCGTTCTAAATTTCCCCCAATAAAATACTTGGACCACGACCAAAATATCACAGTGAACAACTCTATTTCAATAGTCTTCACAATTTGTAATTTGAGCGTTGAATGTGATATTGTAAGAAAGTGTTTAAAAGTAAATTAATTCTAGCAGCTATTTTATTTTATTTTGAATGTGATTGTATTGGATGTTCCCACGCAGTCGATCTCATATTAAAATTAACATAGCGCTCATTTTCTGTTTTAGACGAAATTAATTTCAAAATGAAATTGTTAAAATGCTTTGCGGAACATCCGTGGTATATTTTTGAAACGGATATTAAGAAAATTCATATAACAAACCAAAAAACAATTTTAAACGTAGGTAAATATTACGGGTTGAGAGTGATATATTACGCCTCATCCCATACTTGTACGCGTGCAATGAAGTCAAATAATGCATTCTTTGGTCGCATAACTGTAATGTTATTGGTTTGGTTAGTGGAGCGAATTTTGCTGGCTGATGGGGTCCATCAAGAGGTCTATCAAATCAATATTTTTATTCCCTTGTGGAAATATAATAAGCATTATACTATGCAGACCAATGATATTTTGTCGAAGAGGTGAAAGTTGGCAAACAGAATCGGAAACTGGCTATTGTTCATTGATTGCCAGGTAATTAAATGGCGTAATGAAAGAAACGAGGAAGCAAAACCTAATAATGAGGCTGTGCTGATTGATCAACCCAGTTGTCATCCAACTAATATTTAACAACGTTTGAAAGCACGTCCTGCAGCTCTTGTGGACCAGTTTCTCGCTGCAGAATGTACGCTGCAAATATCGCGCAACAATGTATGGCGTTATTGTTTTCACAGCCAACAACTCGATAGCGCCACCGGCTGCCACGTAAAACCTTTGTAGCTGGTTTCTCAATCGCATGCAGAATGCACAAGCTTTCTGACAAAGCGTGTATTAACTCCATCCCGACCTTTTTAATAGTGCAGTGAATAAATGCATAATTTGTGGGGATTTTGTGGCGAACTTGAAGACAGAAAACGAGAGGCGAAGCACAATGCGAAAATGTCTGACTGACAGCGGTCAAACGCAGAGGGCTTCACTGTTGCCAACTGCCGAGGAGACTGAATATTACATAGTGTTCCTTCGCTCACATAAATACAAATAAATATATGATCGGGGGAAACTGGAAGGAATATCAATCGTTGAGTCAGAAGCACACCTAAAACATATCTGGAATACTCAATATTCTATTCGACAAATAATCCATCAAATCGATATAATTTCAGTTCCTTTTCAGCCGGAACTATTAGTCTCGACCAAATTTTCCAAGGTTCATTCTAGAAGACACATCGATCGATAAAAGATGAACGAATCGCGATGGTCTAAAACGCCCCTTTCACAAAGCTAACTTAAACGTAAATGTATCGTTGCATGAAAACCTAGAAATGAGTTAATAAGCGAGACCATTCGTAACACTTGACATAGTGTAGGGATCACAGAATTTTGAAAATGTGCACACAATTCACTTCTCCCCATAGCACGTCATACGCAGTTTTAACTGTTTTTTGACGTAAAATAAATAAATAAATAAACACCTTGAAGTAACCGTAGACGTAAATCCGTACCCTTTTCACAAACCCCAAGCTTTTACGTATAAGTTTAGTACGTCAGAATTCTTCCAAAGACGAATCTGAAAGCAACCCGAAAAAAGGGCCACAAAACTCGCGAGAAGCTAATTGAACAGCACAAGTTGCACGCCCACATTTATATCTCCAAGACCAAATCTGAAAGTAGCGTTTAAAATATTCGTGACCGACCTGATTTAAAGTTCTCTAATTATAGCAATGACCGCAACAATCAATTGGATAGAAAAGTCGAAGAAAATGCTATAAAAGAAGCGATCAAACCGTTTAATCCTGATTGGTTCAAGCGAAATCTACGTTTGTTGTTGTGAATGCTTTTGTTTACGTGTAAATTTAACTGCTAAGTTTACAGCATTACGTTACGGTTAAGTTTGTATTGTGAATGAGGCCTGTTTGCATTCTGAACCTTCCATAGTAACGGCACAGCAATAACATCAACAGCTGCGAGTCACATGTGTTCGCCGGCACAAGCGAACTGGAGCACCTCTCGATGAGTCCTCAGATTGGAGCATTTGATGAACAGCTCAGGCAGCATACGTTTAGCGGCCTCAGTGCGACATGTTCTATATTGAATATTCAAGCTCAAGTCTACACGGGTAAAAATGATTTGACCACATAGAAATTTTGGGAGGAAGGCATGTTTTACGGTAGTTCGAAAATATTTAGCAGTTATGCGTTAAAAAATGTTGAAGTCGGAAAACCATCAACTTCCTGGTATACAACTTCCTAGTTCTCAGACATGATGATTCATCGATTATTTGTGATTCCAGGTGTGTCAACTATTAAGATCATTAGTTCAGTAACTGTAGTGCGTGTTTTCTTTCTCAGGAGGTGGCGGTCATCTTCTCCTGCTGGATGGCGAGATCCGGCGCCGACCTACCGTCGGCTAGCAGAGTTTTCCGGAACCAGGTATCTCCCCCAGCAGGGCACCGCCCCAGCAGGGACGAGCACTAAGCTCCCGACATGAGTGGTAGAGTAGAGAATGTGTGTGTAAGGAGTGAGGATAGGACAAGGATTGGACAGAAAAGATCGCACGAGGTCCGTGGCCCGTTTGGTAGGGTATTGCTCCGGCATTCGCCTGGTGTTCATCGGAGAAACCACGCAAAACTACCGATCAGAGCAGCCGGCCGCTAGAATTCTCCTCAAGACAGCGACTGAATTCGACCTAGCTGAAAAGCGAGTGTCGGAAATCCTGCCACCATCAGGACTCGAACACTAGGACTTCCCGGCCATAGGAACGATAGTGACATCAGCTGATGCCAAGAGCCACCTCTCGCGGTCATACGTGATGACAAAACCGGTAAAGTAAAGTTGGCATACGACAAGGGCACAAGGCAAAGGAGGAAGTGATTGCAGATCGACGCGGCTTGTCCCGGATAGCCAAGAGACAAAGGAGGAAGTGATGGCAAAAGGACATGCCTGTGTGCGTGAGTGAGTGTGTGAGAGTGAGTGTGAGTGAGGGTGTGTGAGTGAGGGTGTGTGAGTGAGGGTGTGTGTGTGTGAGAGAGTGAGAGTGTATGTGTGTGTGACAGAGTGAGAGTGTATGTGTGTGTGAGAGAGTGAGTATATGAGTGTTTATGGAAGAGTGTATGTGTGTGTGTGTGTGAGAGAGAGTGTGTGTGAAAGTGAGAGTGTAGGAGAGTGGGTATGGGAGAGTGTGTGTTAGTGAGAGTATATGAGTGTGTGTGTGTTAGTGAGAGTATATGAGTGTGTGTGTGTTAGTGTATGTGTGTTAGTGTATGTGTGTTAGTGTATGTGTGTTAGTGTATGTGTGTTAGTGTATGTGTGTTAGTGAGTGAGTGTGTGTGTGAGCGAGAGTGTATGTGAGAGCGAGTGTGTGTTTGTGAGCGAGTGTGTCTGTGTGAGCGAGTGTGTGTGTATGTGTGAGCGAGTGTGTGTGTCTGTGTGATCGAGTGTGTACGTGTGAGCGAGTGTGTCTGTGTGAGCGAGTGTGCCTGTGTGAGCGAGTGTATCTGTGTGAGCGAGTGTGTCTGTGTGAGTGTGTCTGTGTGAGCGAGTGTGTATGTGTGAGCGAGTGTGTATGTGTGAGCGAGTGTGTATGTGTGAGCGAGTGTGTATGTGTGAGCGAGTGTGTGTCTGTGTGAGCGAGTGTGTGTCTGTGTGAGCGAGTGTGTGTGTGAGCGAGTGAGTATGTGTGTGTGTGTGTGTGTGTGAAGGGAGGGGGCCTCTCCGCGCAGCCGCAGGGAGCGGCGCCACCTGAGTGAGGAGTGGCCGGAAATCGAAGGGCGGGGCGGGGCGGGGCGGGGCGGGGCCGATGATTGATGCGCCTGGCCGGGGCGCGGACGGAGGCAGATGGAAAGGCAAGGCCGAGGGGGGGGGAGGGGCGATCGAGGCGCTGATCTCGACGCGAAGGCGCCGCGCCGATGAGATTTCTGCCGAGACAATCACAGATGGCGTAATGAGATCAGGCGCAATGTCTGTGTGTGAAGAACAGATTTATAATTTTTGACTCGTCATATTTGCCGCACAAACCCAATTCGGAATGATAGGGATTTCTTGACGCATGCCAATTCTACTTGTAGATTTTCCTTTCCTAAAAAAAATCTCCTGTACAGCCGAGGAGCAAAGCGAAATACGCAGGTCAAATACACGTCATAAAAAAATGTTTCTAATGTCAGTCATTGCATTGGTTCTAATGTAAGCAACATTTATTCAAAATATAACAGAAAAGAAAATGAATTAGATATACTTAAAGTATAACAATGGAACCAATTCACTAAAATTTCATACAAAATATTTCTATAGAATTGGTTAATTAAAACAATTTTCAGTTGATATTAATAGATTCTATAGACCAATACTTCCTCGAATTCATATATATATATATATATATATATATATATATATATATATATATATATATATATGAATAAAGAGGCCGGGAAAAATAGTTGGTGTACTATTGATTTACGGGTACATTCAATTACGGTTGCTTTAAAGTCGTATTAGTCGTATACGACAATAATGAAATATTGAATACAATTGCCAGACTGTGCTACGGATAAACTGCAACAAAATTCTTCATTATTTATTCACGAGAAGGGAGAGGTTGTAGCTGGGGGAGTATTTCCCAAACCATCCCTCCAAAAATACCCGGGAAACGTTTTTAGAACAAAAAGACCGAACGTGTGTTTAACTGAATGTAGAAATACAAGTTAGAAATTTTGTGAGTCAATTACACAAAGTAAAAGCACAAACGCGTCGTTTCCACAAGTGACAGACATCACAGCAAATAGGAATTCAGGAGTGACCTGCAGCGGCGCCACAAACACACCGCACACGATTGTACCGTCTGCGACGGACCAGACATCACAACGCTACGACGAAGTTAAGGAGCATTTAACTTCAAGTTTAATGTTGTTCAAGAGCTTTAAGTGGAAATGTGAGCACCACTATCTGAAGGGGAGGAGCGATGCTCTTTAAGAGGCGAACGGGAAGCTCTCTCGGACACCGTGACAAAGAACAAACGATTCAAAGAGATAGACGAGCGACAAGCAATAAAAAGGACGCGACTGGGTCAGTTCCTTCCCGCCCAGCGACACTTCCAGAGAAGGCGTCCGAATCGAACAGTCGCCGTCATTTGTTACAAGGCCCTCTGCTTGTGCCGCGGCCAGCCTGCATGACGGAGGGGCAGGCCGGCGGGAAGGAGGAAGGAAGGAGCTGAGGCGAGTTTCAGAGGACGGACGACTGTCAACCAGGAGGGATGTGGTGGCGCCTAACGCGCTGGAAAGAATGGACGAGAAACCGAGGACGAAAAGCGAAGGGTGAGGGCGAAGGGCTTGAAAGGGAAGGACGAATCCATAAAAACGTGGGAGGGAAAATAAGAGTAAATATGAAGAGGAGTGGAGATGTGCGGAAACGGAAAGCGCTGAGGGTCGTACAGCAGCTGGGGGTGGGGGGGAGAGACGGCCGAACCCAGCGGGGGGGCAGGGGCGGGTGGAAAATGGCGGTGGCGGGCGGGGCACGGCGGGGAGAGCAGGGCTAGGCAAGGGTGAGGCGACGGCGAGGTGGTGACGGCGGGCGATGGCAGGGTGAGGAGCGGGGGCAAGGGGCGGGCGAGGGCGGATAGAGGGCGGGAGGGCGGGGGAGAGGCGGGAGGGAGGGCAGGGGAGAGGGCGGGGAGAGGGCGGGGAGAGGGCGGGAGAGAGGGCGGGAGAGAGTGGGGCGGGGAGAGGGCGGGGAGAGGGCGGGGAGAGGGCGGGGAGAGGGCGAGGCGAGGGCGGGGTGAGGGCGAGTCGAGGGCGGGGCGAGGGCGGGGGGTGGGCGGGGCTCGGGCGGGGTGTGGGCGGGGAGAGGGCGGGGCGCGGAGCCGCGCAATCTGAGAGAAGTGGTGGCGTCTTCGCAGGGCGACAGACGAACAACTCCAAGATTCATTAGGTTTCCATATTCTCCCCCATCAACCACGATCGAAGCTTTGACCGTCCAGCGACCTCCTTCCTACCACCACTCTCTAGATGATACGTCTCCAGAACTCTACACTGAGAACAGAGTTTTTGTACATTCTATTTTTACAAATCTTATTAACAATAAGATTTTAAAAAAATATCTAAAACAGGAAATAAATTTACTGCCAACAGAAGAATATAAAAGTATATCAGCTAAATAAAAAATAATTACGGTATTATGAATAACAAAAACTTCAAAACGCGGAATTACGTATAGCATGTACCGATAAACGAAGAAAACAGACGCAAAAACGCTGCCCAGCCCGTCTCAGCGGAGCGGACATTCTCATCGAGCGCCGCAGCCTCCACCTCAGGCGAACGAAATCCCCACAGCAGACGTCGCGGCCGCCGCCATCTCGTGGCGCCTCGCGCAGATTGTAACAAACCGAATCCATTATTCACATGTGACGTCAGCCAAGTGAAAAAGCGCCGAGGCGGCGGCGTCCCCGGGCGCGCCTGGGCGTCGCAGCTCAATACGTTAAGTGGCGGCGAGGACGGAAGACGACACCGCGGTACGCCAACCGGGAGCGGTGGCTCAGGGCATCAACTGATGTCGCTGCAGCGCCTCTGACCGGGAGGTCCTAGGTTCCCACTCCCCACGGTGGCAGGATTGTAGACACTAGCTTTGCAGCTAGGTCGAATTCAGTTACTGTCTGCAGGAGAATTCTAGCGGCCGGCTGCTCTGATCGGGAGTTTTCCGAGGATTCTCCGATCAACTACAGGCGAATGCCAGAGCAGTACCCTAACAAACGGGCCACGGACCGCGCGCGATCTTTCCTTCCTCTTCCTTGCTCTATTCTCTCCCCTTAAACACACACATACACATTAACATGCACTACACTACCACATATTCCGGGAGACCCGTCGGGAGTTTAGATCTTGTCCCGGCTGGGGCGGTGCCCCGCTGGTGGGAGAGTCCTGGTGAGGGGAAAGCCCACTAGCCGACGACAGGTCGGCGCCGGATCTTGCCATCCAGAGGGGAAATATCACCGCCATCTCCCGAAAAAATATGTACTACACTTACGGGATTAATGACCAAAGCAGCGGAAACACGAAAAACATCAATCAATCAAAGCATCACCAACGGACGCATAAATGCAACAAGGGCTGCATACGGGCAGGATGAGATTCACCGTTCGACTCTGCTTCCCCATTACTAACGTGGACCTTGTAATGTAATAAATAAAATAAATAAATAAATAAATAAAACTGGGGGGAGAGTCTGATGATCATCCTGGCAATGTCGTAGTACCTACAATCTTCCTCCATGGTGAGCGTGGAATAAAAACATCTCCCCTTTTTTGTAACAACATCTCCCCTTTTTTGTCGCAAACGCCGGGTTTTACGATGTCAAATGTTTAGTGTCAGATTTGACCCCACACATTTTACCCACTAGTTTGCACGTATTTCATGCATGGGTGCTATTAGGAATTATTCATTAAGAAAATCATGCTATTTATTTGCTTCATTCGCTATATCGTCCTAAAAAAATAATTTTCTAGCACATCCTCATAACTAAGCATACATGTCTACCATACCAGCAAGAAAATGTCTGATACAAAGCTAACTCGTACAAATAAATAAATACGCCATATTTTCATTCACAAACAACAACATTATATTAAAAAACGGAAATATAAAAGTTTTTAGAATGTTTCTTATAATTTAGACCTAACTGTGGAATCTATTTGGGAGCATTTCTGATCCCATCCGCATAAAAATCAACTTACTTGAAAACAATAAAACTTATGAAACTGACACAACATATGTAAAACTAGACATAAGTAGCATATATAAAAGGAAACGTTCACGTGAATAATTTTCAGTGTTGCAAAACATTATTTGCCTGGGATCAGAAAAGACCCCAGGCAAATAATCTAAGATTTAAGGAAGTATCTGTAGAGCCCACTGATTTAAAATTCCAGGAGTCATAGCGGGGCGTGTTTTTTGGCAAAGGATTGGTAAACGTGTGTGTTTGTCATATCCGACATATTGTGAGGAATTGTTCAAATAATTGACGAAGAATGTTCAGGTAGATGAATCAGTAACCAATACATAACGTGATTCAAAGGATAGCACCATATCAGATTTTTATACCATTGGAAGGTTAAACATCTTGAAAGAACGGTTGGATTTGAGATATTAAATTGAGAGGTGTCGTTGAATTTACTGCAGCGAGACCAAAGGTCAAACTTAACTCTTTGACCCAGCAGCTTGTGGCTTCATCGCACGATACAAAAGCCGAATGAGTGTGCGAGGAAAGATGGAGGGAGGAGACAAAAGGCAGGAGAGAGATAAGAGAGAATGAAAGAGACGATTGGAACATGCGCTGGTTGAGGGGGGGGTTAAGACGTTTCTCTCCGTCGCTGCGTGCGCCACCGCCGATCCCTTGCCGTCGGAGAGGGGGGCGACGCAAAGGACATTCTTCCCGCGAACCCGCGCCTCCCGTCTCCTCTTTGGCACAGTTCTCTCTCTCTAATGGGCGGAGAGTAGGGTTGGGAGATTAAATAATAATCGATTAACATCTAATAGACGATTTTTATTACATTAATATGCATCAATTAATCATTCCGAATGAATCGATAAACCTTCTATAATCGATTAATTTTTCACACGTTTTAAATAATGAGTAAAATGCGTAACATCGTTAATTTTAATTTGTAAATTAATTAATTTTTTAGTAGTTTTCTAGAAGCAGGGCACGATTTAATTTAATAATATTCGTTTATTCTTTATTTAAATAATATTCATTCCACACACGTAGTCATGAGAAAGGACTGTAACTCAGTTAAAAAGGAAAATAGCCGTAGAATTTCTAGATACAACAACACCAATAATTGTAATCTAACGACGTTCTTAGTTGAGGATGATTTGAGATTAATCATGGTGAATTAATCGATTAATCTTATATAATCGATTAATTTTTCACATGTTTTAAATAATGTGTAAAATGCGTAACATCGATAATATTAATTTGTAAATTAATTATTTTTTTAGTAGTTTTCTAGAAGCAGGGCTCGATTTAATTAATACTATTCGTTTATTCTTTATTGAAATAATATTCATTCCGCACACATAGACATTAGAAACTACTGTAACTCATTTTAAGGGAAAATGGCCGTAGAATTTCTAGACATAACACCAATAATTGTAATCTAACGATGTACTTAGTTGAGGATGATTTGAGAAAATTGGTAATTTTGTCTCTTTCGAACATAATACCATCACTTAAATAATCGATCATACACAGTGACTTTTCGTTTTATTGGTTCTACTGACATTAAATTAATTAGGTATGCTTGTCTTTATCATGTTTTGTAGTTGGAGAAAGATGAATAGAACTGGAATTCCTTTACTAAAGTTCAAAAGGGGAGATGTACTTTCATATTTTGCTACTTTTGAGAATTAATATTTGAATTAAAATAATCGAGTTAAAAATCGGAAAAATTAATCAACGTTTTCATTAATTGATGTAAAAATAAACAATTTTTCAAATCAAATAAAATTTTAATTTTTTGGTTAATCGTATAAGATAATCGATTGTTGTACTAATCGTGATTAAATGGCCCATCCCTATCGGAGAGAGCAAAGCAGCGCCGAAGTTTTTGCATCAGGCGCAGTGCACAGGAAATTTCTTACCTTGAAAATTGTTGATTCAATTAATCATTCCGAATGATCATGATCTTCGATTTTCTTGAGAAAAAAAAATACTTCCCGTACAAATGCTACGGAATGGGTGTACGTCACTGCATACCTGTCCCATGACAGTGTTTGGGAGAAGTTACTCGACAGTTATCACATATTTAGCTACATAAATTCCTATTTTCTCTTTAAAGCAACGAAAAGATCGATTGAAATGAAATAATACATCATTCCGATTTCAAATTCTCAATTGAGAGTATAATTTAAAAAATTGAATCAAAAGTATCTTGATTTTGTAATCCTGTTTACTTAAGAGTGATATAGGAGCATGAACTTTCAACTTTAGGTAAGGTTTAACAGATAAATATTCGTGGCTGTTAAATGCGCTGTCTGTTCGTAAGGCAGAATTTTTAACTTATAGAGACTTGTTAATGTATTTTACATTATTGCTAAATACAATAAATAATTGAACGATTTAATAACACAACACAAAATGAAAACAAGGAAAGAATTCGCCATTCAAGTATATTTCGCTGACTTAGAGCAAAGATGTTTATATAAGGGAGAATTTAGTAAGAAAATAAACATGAAATAGAAGTAGTGAAGAATATAAACATAATATACTTTTCGGTTATTGATAGAGAAAAAATTGGCCAATATATTTTCTTTTTGAAAAGCAGGTTAACGGGGCTTGGTCAGAAAAATGTACACTAGTTGTTTGCCAACGTTTCGGAAACTTTTATTTCCATCCTCAGGGTTTACAACATCAAGAACAACTCAACCCATTCACTGCACCATCCTCCATCTCCGGCACCTCACATGAATTAGGGCACCTCACATGCTAGTATCAGTCATGCTGTGTGTTGGTGTGGTGAGGGTGATGTTGTGTCCCTCATTCATGTGAGGTGCCGGAGATGGAGGATGGTGCAGTGAATGGGTTGAGTTGTTCTTGATGTTGTAAACCCTGAGGATGGAAATAAAAGTTTCCGAAACGTTGGCAAACAACTAGTGTACATTTTTCTGACCAAGCCCCGTTAACCTGCTTTTCAAATCTTAATTTATGGTCGTTAAGAACTCTTCATAATAATATATTTTCGTATAAAACTACCTCTACACCAGCTTGCGCATGTACGCCCATTTCTGGATTTTAAGGGGAAATGAGAGGGGTATTCAGGGGAAGTCGCCCGTGCCCGTAGGAGCACCGGGCTCCCCAGGCGGGCAAGTAGCTCGTGCGGGCGCAATTTGACGTGCCTGCCCTAGATAATCGAATGTTGATCGCGGCAACTCCACGCGCCAGGTAGAAGATTTCTAAAAAAAAAAAAAAAAAAAAGCCACGAAAACAGCGTGCGCCTCGTAGACGAGCTGCCTTAACCTCAGAGCCGTCGTCAATCGCGACAGAGCGAAGCACTCCGGGTAACTGCTCGGCACCGCCGCGGCGCGCGCCGGCCGAGAGAAAAGGTTAGCAGGTAATTGAGCCGGAGTCGCGTCCCATGTAGCGCTGCAGGCGCGAGCTCCGACGGGGGGGGGGAGTGGGGGGAAGGGGGGAGGGGAGGGGGAGGCGACGCCGCGACCGCGTTCCTTCTCGCCAGCGCGCTGCCTCGATAAAGCCGCTTAGAGCCGCCGAAGGCGCGCGAAGCCACCCGCCGCGCGTGGAGGGGGAGTGGGAGTGGGGAGGGGAGGGGGAAGAGAGGGGGAAGGGAGAAGTGGAGGGGATAGGGGAGCGGGGAGACACTTTCACACAACGCTACATCACGTCTCTCCGCGTGCGATAAACCAGAAAAAACTTTCATTAGAAGACAGTGGGTGGTCCAATTATTATGATCACTTATATTTTTTTTCTATTCTGGACTTTCTTTTTATACATGCTCTTTGTTATACTACAGAAGGTTTGTTATGTTGATTTCCTATACCTTTTCTGTCATCTGCTACATAGTCTGGGATATTGTTATATCTGTAAAGCAATTGTCAAATCTGTTTTATCATTACTTACACAACAAATTATTTAGCAGCCGTTTCATTTTTGCGCTTCATAGAACAAATGTACAAGTTTTGAGTAAATCTGAATGAAGTTATTGAGTTTTGGCTGTAGTGCTATTAAGTGTGTTCAGAGAGTGCCAAAAAGGGTTATGGAAGCGACTAAACTGAAAGGTAGCATCACAAAATACAAAACTCTCCGTGATCTATTATTTTTATCATTACATTGCTTATTTCAGATGTAAAATAATCTATAATACTTGCATATTAGTGTACCACATGTTGAAGTTCATAAAATTGTGACCATCAATAAATACAGTTGAAATAAAATTTTATTATTTTCATAAGTACAAGTCATCATAATAATTTGGCCATCCGCTGTAGCATGCAACTAGAGTATACTCTTAAGATTTATCACATGGGTACAGGTTTTGAAAACAAGCCACGTTATATGCGAGTTTTCAAATTTGTATGAATGCAGTAAAGCAACATTATACACGAGATACATACATTATTTTTTAGTATAACAGCATTGTATATTTATAAGATAATTAAAGTTAATATTTTTGGAAACAACCCTATTATGACGTCATGAATATTTAGCATCTGTGCAAAAAAAAGGTGTCCGGCAACTGTTAGGTTTACCGCTACCCACGATTTTCTCGCCAATATTGGCTGAATGGGTGATGACGCAATTATTTGTTCCATCAACGGCAACTAGGACATAATTTGTGCCATAAGATGTCATTTTAGGAGCGATTTCTTGTTAGGTGAAAGTTCATTTATAAATGTGTAATACAAAAATATTTTATTTTACAGAAATTGTCCGAAAACATTTTTATCTGATTGCGCAGAAATATTAGATTCTCATGCTCTTTACAATTAGTCCATTCTTTCACCGAATTTATTACAGATGGTTCCAAAGTACTATTTTTAGATTGAAATCAAGAACGACCGAAATATCTTGCTCTTCTCTGATGAACCAACAATAGTCATATTTGTCAACTTAAATTTATTGTGTTCAATCATTGCATCCATGAATAATGTCAACAACACCACATCAGCATTGTCAAAATTTCTTTACTCTGCCAATTTTCAATTTCATCTCCGTTTGTCGCAGAAACATTCACCCTCTAATCTGTGGTACTCACGCAGAAATTACTATTTACAAAATCCATACGCACGTCAGAAAAAAACAGTTTTAATGCCTAATTATAGTTAGTGCCTTATTTTACGTGGCGAGACTCAGGCCATGAGGCCTGCTCTTCCGTCTGACCATGCAAATTTTGCTACGCTCCTTTTACCCACTAGGGGAGAAAGAAGGTATTACTTGGGCGTCGAAACAGGCGGATCTCAATTTTGCTCAGAGGCTTCTTTTAGGTTTGGGGATCTTTTACATGGACTAAATGTACTACATGGGACAGCCGACTTTACTTCCCCCGAAGGAAACCGTACGAAGGATTTTTCGCCCTTAACGGCTTTCGCTTCGCCCTTCGCCTTCCACGGCTTTGATCGGGTTTGAACCCGCAAACCCAGGTACAACAGTCCAGTACGCTGACTGTTATACCACCGAACCCGCATAATTACCCGAATCCATACACACCCGAATCCGAATAATTATCATTCGCAAAGAAAAGTCAAGCAGTTTTTTTACAGACCTCAAAGCAAGAACATACATACCCATGCAAACATGCATCATTCCCCGAAACACCAACAGCACCAAAAAACGCATCGAGTGTCTGTGTGCGATGTGAATAAAAGCTCGTTTGCGTGTGCGCGCCGCGTCGCGCCGCGGCGCCGCCGGAGGCTCTGAGGGCGTTCGCGGGCGGGCGCTCGAGAAATATAATACGCAGTCACGGCATCGAGCCCCGCCCCGCCCCGCCCCGCCCCTCCCCTCCCCGCCCCTCCCGGCCCGCCCCACCCGGCCCGGCCCGCCCCGCACCGCCCCGCACCGCCCCGCACCGCCCCGCACCGCCCCGCACCGCCCCGCACCGCCCCGCACCGCCCCGCACCGCCCCGCACCGCCCCGCACCGCCCCGCACCGCCCCGCACCGCCCCGCACCGCCCCGCACCGCCCCGCACCACCCGCACCGCCCCGCACCGCCCACCGCCCCGCACCGCCCCGCACCGCCCCGCACCGCCCCGCACCGCCCCGCACCGCCCCGCACCGCCCCGCACCGCCCCGCACCGCCCCGCACCGCCGCACCGCCCCACCGCACCGCCCCGCACCGCCCGCGCCGCCCCGCACCGCCCCGCCCCGCCCCGCCCCGCCCCGCCCCGCCCCGCCCCGCCCCTCCCCGCCCGCCCTCCCCCGCCCGCCCCTCCCCCGCCCCGCCCCGCCCCGCCCCGCACCGCACCGCCCCCGCCCCCCGTTATTTTTCATTCGCGCTGTTGTCCTGCGACTCATGAAATATGCATCGTAAAAAGGCACAGTAATGCGCCCGCGAGAAGGCAGAGGCGGCGAAGCCCCCCTTTTTTTAAGGCGCCGCGGAAAGGAAGATGGCGCTGGAAATAGTCTAAGTGGCGACGCGACGGCGCGAAAGTGAAAGTGGTAAATACGCACGGATAAGTACACCACGGGTATTGATCATTGCCATAAGCGCGAAGTATTTCAACTTCTGTTTCCAGATTGTAAAAAGCAGGTGGACAGCGCTTGCGTAATTCGAAGATCAGGAAGGTCATCTTTGTTTCAAAATACGAGGGAGTTTAAAACATAGTACTGATATTGTTTCAATTAATATTGCGAAGAAAAGATGGTGCCTGGGAAAAACAACCGCAAATAAAGTGTCTACAGATGTGAACTGGTCGGAAATTAAACATTTTCGAACCGAAGACAAAGGAACTAAGCAAAGGTTCTACGAATACAAGTAATTATTGATTTACATGCAACTCAAATTCAACAAAATTAAGAGCTGTAAATACTACTTACAGAAAGTAGACAAAACGAGGGGATAATCAAAGATACCGAGATATAAGAAACATGTAATGAAATAGAGTATTCGTTCTATGAATAGAAAGAATTACGCATTGTCAGAAATTTCTGCATTACTTTAAATGTAAAAGTACATAAAAGTAATTTTCATGTACGTGTACATTAAATTTAATGTACGTGTACATTAAATTTAATGTACGTGTACATTAAATTTAATGTACGTATACAATAAATTTAATGTACGTATACAATAAATTTAATGTACACAAATAAGTTAAGTTAACAGTCGTACATTAAATCTACATTGATTTTAATTTAAGCATTGAATGTACAAGTACATTAATCTCCCTTTAAAGTACAAGGTACATTAAAATCCATGTACAGTAGTACACCGAATTTAATGTAATTTCCGAGAGTGAAACCAAGAATCCGAAACGGGCGAGCGAGCAGTTTTTCAGGCAGACCGTCGGCAGCGCGATTATGACAAATAGCGTCCGGCGCGGTGGGCGGGCAGAAGGCCAATCCTCGACGCGACAGACGGAAGCCTTTCGCTTTCCCCTCGCGCTGCGTCCTCGCCGTCCTCGCTGGGCGAGAAAGCCACCTCCTTTCTTTGTGCAGATTATGAGGCCTTCTCGCCAGGGACATCCCGAGTTCGGGCGAAGTAGGGCTTTACCCCCACCCCGCCCCTTTTCCGTCCCCGGCTCCCCGCGCCGCCGCCGCCGCCTGCTCCTCCGCGTTCCAGCAGCACTCTCATCGGCCTCGCCCTCGCCCTCCCTCTCGCTCTCGGCGCCTCCCTCTGTGTGCTCTCTACTCCCTGTGGTCAATAGCTGTGCGGATTAGAGGCACTTTCAGGTTGCATTCCATTAGCATAATACGTGTGACATTCGGAGCGAGAGAGTAACAGCTCCCATCTAGCCGCAGAGCGTTTCCAAGACCTCTCCTCTCCCCCACCCCCGTCCCTGCGCCACTCTCCTCCGCGGCTCTCAGCGCCCGACGCCCCCGCCCCGCAAGGCGGAGTAATCCTCCCCCCCCCTCGACCACCGCGCAGCTCTTCCCTCTCTGTGGCTTGCTGATTACACCGTAGAAATTGGTCCACTTCAATCACGGCCCCAGAGATAATACGATTCATCTAGAATTTCCCTTACGCTGTCTTACGAGGCTGTTACAGAAACAGCTGCGTTAAGACCCCCCCCCCGCGCCGTTCCAAGGCCACGTCCGACACTCAAGCCGCGTGTTAATGAATAGTAAAATCGTTGCATCACAAACCATTTTCAAAACGGTTCCTAAAATCCAATCTATTGTTCATAATGACAACTTTCCCTAATTATGAAGGAGTGCTGTTTATCTTTACAACGACTTCGTTAAGGATACGAGACATTCGGGGCAGAGGATAGGAACTGCATTTGGTAACATCCCGACATTCTTATCTCCGTCGTGGTATCTTGCATATTATGACTGCAGGGTTTATTAAAGGCGACCCTCGAAAGTATGCAATTTGCATGACGTGACCGCCGCCGTCCGGCACTCCGACATTCTGGTCACCGTCCTCGGCAGTGCAGCTCGGGGCGACCGCCGTAAAACCACCCTCGCCCGATGCCTCGGCCCAATTTCCCTGGAATGCACATTGCGGGGGTAGGGGTGGGGGCGGGGGCGGGGGCGGGGGCGCAAAGGGCGAGCTCCTCCTTCGCCCTACTGAGACTCCTCAATGGGAATTTAACTCCACGGCAGAAAGATGGAGAGGATTTTTAAAATGCTCACCACTTTAAGCGTGTCCTCTACAAATAAAGAATTAAAAGAAGTATTCCGAATCCGTAGTTACAATCCACGGAAATTAATGTTCCCTTGACTGAAGTTTCTGACACAAGATTTCAGTGCCGTTCAAAATGTGCGGCTCAATATTTCCCCTATGTAATAGTTTACCTCCCTAGATGTTACATAAACGTACATAAGCATAGCTGTACATACACGAGCTATATAAACATACCTAATGAATGCTTTTTCATCACGACAGAAATTAATGTCGTGACAACTATGATCATTATTACACGAATTACTCACTGTAAACAATTAATTGGCACGTTATATTTTCTACGAAAACTATGCATGGCGAGTACCAAATTACAAGGCAAGGGGAAAGTAATGGCATATACAAAAAGGTTAAAACGCTCTCTGAAAAACGGAGAATTTCACTTCCCTCTGCAATTACGTCAATATATAGATTGTTCATTTTTCGAATGAACAAAATTAAAATACAAGTTTTGAAGTCAATTTCGAATTATATTTAAATATAAATGTTTATTTTCCTCTGTAATTGGTCATGGTAGCTTTCATGGGTTTTGTGGGCAATTTATAAACATAAAAATACACACACAAAATCAAAACGTGGCCGGGGGAGGGGGAGTGCCTGGGACCGTTGGTAGGCAGCTTTTGCAGCACCTTGTCTGACAATCACAGCGCCAGAGCTCCATATGCTTGCGTTGTGGGCTTAGGTTCATCACCCACAGCTGCCTCACAGTCCAACTGTTTAACTGTCGCGCTCAACACAAGATGAACTCACAAGATGAACAAGACGATTTTTTTCTTCTTTCTCTCTTTCTTTCTTTCAATGTGTCTTTCTTTCTATGTGTCTTTCTTTCTTTCTTTCTTTCTTTCTTTCTTTCTTTCTAAGTGTCTTTCTTTCTTTCTTTCTTTCTTTCTTTATTTCTATGTGTCTTTCTATCTTTCTTTCTATGTGTCTTTCTTTCTTTCTTTCTTTCTATGTGTCTTTCTTTCTTTCTAAGTGTCTTTCTTCCTTTCTTTCTTCATTTCTATGTGTCTTTCTATCTTTCTTTCTATGTGTCTTTCTTTCTTTCTTTCTTTCTTTCTTTCTATGTGTCTTTCTTTCTTTCTTTCTATGTGTCTTTCTTTCTTTCTTTCTTTCTTTCTTTCTTTCTATGTGTCTTTCTTTCTTTCTAAGTGTCTTTCTTTCTTTCTTTCTTTCTTTCTATGTGTCTTTCTTTCTTTCTTTATTTCTATGTGTCTTTCTTTCTTTCTTTATTTCTATGTGTCTTTCTTTCTTTCTTTATTTCTATGTGTCTTTCTTTCTTTCTTTATTTCTATGTGTCTTTCTTTCTTTCTTTCTTTCTTTCTTTCTATGTGTCTTTCTTTCTTTCTTTCTTTCTATGTGTCTTTCTTTCTTTCTTTCTTTCTTTCTTTATTTCTATGTGTCTTTCTATCTTTCTTTCTATGTGTCTTTCTTTCTTTCTTTCTTTCTATGTGTCTTTCTTTCTTTCTAAGTGTCTTTCTTCCTTTCTTTCTTCATTTCTATGTGTCTTTCTATCTTTCTTTCTATGTGTCTTTCTTTCTTTCTTTCTTTCTTTCTTTCTATGTGTCTTTCTTTCTTTCTTTCTATGTGTCTTTCTTTCTTTCTTTCTTTCTTTCTTTCTTTCTATGTGTCTTTCTTTCTTTCTAAGTGTCTTTCTTTCTTTCTTTCTTTCTTTCTATGTGTCTTTCTTTCTTTCTTTATTTCTATGTGTCTTTCTTTCTTTCTTTATTTCTATGTGTCTTTCTTTCTTTCTTTATTTCTATGTGTCTTTCTTTCTTTCTTTATTTCTATGTGTCTTTCTTTCTTTCTTTCTATGTGTCTTTCTTTCTTTCTTTCTATGTGTCTTTCTTTCTTTCTTTCTATGTGTCTTTCTTTCTTTCTATGTGTCTTTCTTTCTTTCTATGTGTCTTTCTTTCTTTCTTTCTTTTTATGTGTCTTTCTTTCTTTCTTGCTATGTGTCTTTCTTTCTTTCTTGCTATGTATCTTTCTTTCATTTTATCTTTTTTCTTTCTATCTTTCTTTCATACTCTTTCTTTATTTCTTTCTTTCTCCTCCCTCACCTACAATTATCTGCGTTTCTGGATCTACTTCCTTCTCAAGTCTTATCTACGTGTTTTTTTGACTCTCCTTTTATTTTCTCACATACTACTTACGTAGTGTAGACACCATTGACAGATCAACTTTTATTGTTAATACGTGATAAAACTGAATGAATCTTGTTCCTTTAAAACCTGATGAAACTTGTTCCTTCATGTAGTAAATTTCTTCCTCTAACCCGTTGTATAGCCAGAATCGCCGTTGGGTCACTCATGGATACCCAATAAGTAGATTACGTCGAAAGAACTAACTGTGAACAATCTTGCTGCTAAACCGTAAGCAGATTTTCACTAAAATTGATTTTCCTGCATCGATCTGGCTGATGTCACTGCTCCTTGAATTTGAAAGGGATATTTTGATTTTTGGCGGGACTTTATCAAAGCCCCAGGGACATATTAAATATTTTCTTTGACATATTCCAGTTTTCCTTTAATTATTTTGTTAGACAGAGAAAATTACACTAATCAAAATGGCGCAGTCTGGATTTTTGTTGAATTCTCTTAATTTCCGAAAATTGCAAGAGCTACAAATCATGCGAGAAAGTATGTGCTGTGGCAAAACACGTAGTTTCCTCTTTTTTCCTCCTCACAACTCTTGTACAAATTATTCACCTTGTTCCCTTATCTTACTTTCTTTAAATTCTTCTCAAAAAACAGAGTTTTGTGTTTTTGAGCACATTTCAGCAGGTTTTAACTTCTGAATTTTGAACAGACGTTAATGTTTCTCAAGCAAAAAAAAAAAAAATTGAAGTGGAGAGACATCGAAACCTGTGAAGTAGAAGCGACCACGAATTCGTGTCGCTTCTGCAAATTGTAGAGAGTATAACGTTTTCACCTGTTGTCATTCGCGTGAAAAACATCACAGATTTTACCCTCTCCCAGAGCCGTGCCTCCATTCCAAAAGATTCCAGAAGATCAATATCACAACCGGTATGAGGTTCGGAAATTTAAGCGAAGGCGGAAACATTCTGTTGTGAATGAAAACAGAGACGCAGGCTGATTTTTCTCGGGGGGTTACAGATATAGGTGCCCAGCCTACATGATGTTCCCTTATAAATAATTTTTTATTTATGCTAAATATAGAAAAAAGTGTGTTTTGTTAACTTTTAGTTAATATTTATAACGCATACAACTCGCGCATCGAATGACTTTCATTAGTAGTAAAACCTATATTTTCAATATAATATACGTCAAACATTGACATCTAAAGGAAGTAACAATTGTAACAGTGATATTTAACGCATTATTTACGATTTGGTCTGTATAAATGTAAAGAACCTGTAACAAGTGTTGTACTGCAGCCTCCGGGTCAATGACCCCCATCTCGATCAGGTTTTTCGTCCAGTTTCCCTGATCCATTGAGCAACTGCTGAGATGACACCTTGTTTTGCTTCTGGACATAAATGTAACTTCATTATCTGTGCACGTCTTCTAGAATTCAGTGGGAAATATAGTTATTCAAATTATCGTTTCCATGTTGTTGCGACGGGAAGTATTATTCCTTGTCGAAGGACATTATGGATAAGAGCCCAAAATTTATTGCCGATTTATTCTTGGAAATAGATTTTATTATATCGGAACCTTTTTTTCCTGTATTGAAAATTCAAGAAGTATATGGCTTAGTGTAGGGATAACAGAATTTTGAAAAGGTGCATGGAATTCACTTCTCCCCATAGCACGTCAGACACAGTTTTTAATAGTTTTTTGACGTAAATAAATAAATAAATAAATAAATAAATAAATAAAAGGGGAAACATGTTGAAATCTTAATGAAAGACAGATGGAACAGCAAGTGGTCCATGCTCAAAGCCAGTGAACTCCATAAACAAATAGGAAATTTCTTCAATTTAAAAACAAGTGCTGAATTAAATAGAAAGGAACAAGTAGCAATATCTAGAATCCGAACTGGACACTGCAAATTGATTCATATCCACTTCTTTAACAAAAGCCCTCCTCCCACCTGCAACCACTGTGACAACTCCACTCTTCTTAATTTAAACCATGTAATTAACCACTGTCCTCATTACAACACTCTTAAACAACAAATTCTGCAGGATGACTCATTTGCCTTAATTTTGGAATCCCCTAAATACCAAGAAAAAATTCTTAATTTTTGCAAAAAAATTCAAATATTTTCAGATATATAATAGGTATTAACTATTGTCAATAATTTAGAAACCATGTCAACATAGTTGTTATTATTGTAATTACAACCAAATGTATTATTTAATTGTCGCTAATGACCATCGCAGTTGATGCGACAATAAATAAACTTAAAAAAAATAAATAAATAAAAGGGGGGCTTGAAGCGTCATGAACCTCCCCCCTTGGGTGCATCACTGAATGAAAATAATAAATAATTTAAAATAAGTATCATTAAATTACACACGTCGGGGCGGCTGGCGTGCGAAAAGTATCGAAGACGTAGGCTGATGGGCTGGTCCAATAAAATCAAGATTATCGAAGGACATCACTGGCAACGCAAACAGTTCGATCGTCGCTCACCGTTGACAGATTTAAAGCACACAACTGCACCATCTGGTGGCGCAATTGTGCATAAATACTAGCAGACCAATAAAATGGGCGATTTAAATCATGAGATTTATTCACAATGAACTTTGATTTAATTGATATTTTACTACTGACTGCGGACGCAATGCAATTTAATGAGATATTCAAAAACCTCACGCACTAACGAGCGGCGGAGGCACGAAGCGGCGACCGCGGGTTCGATGTGCAACTGAACGGGAAGGATTGTGCGAGTCAGTGGGCGCGGAATGGGGCAGCGGAGGGGAGGCGTTCTCAGACTCGCAATTTGGTAATAATGATAGTTTTTCTACTCCCATTGTACAATGCTGTCATTTGTTGGCTGCAGCCAGTTGCATAAAGATACTCATTACTAGAGACCATATTTTTATGTAATTACATGTATTTTGACTTTCTACTTACCATTGTCAAAACTGAAATCTTGGCGAATTGTCGCCATCCTAACACAATATCGAATTTTTGCGTTACATATTTTACATATTTTGCCATTTTCAGGATATATATATATATATATATATATATATATATATATATATATATATATATATATATATATATATATTTAAATTTTATTTTAGGTCACTACATTGGTCATCAGCGACCTCTTTAATATTACATATTTTGATTCACAGTGCAATTCTCATACTTGAACCACATCTACAATTTACATTATTATTTACTCTATATCATTTTTCTCATATCAAATACTATTTACATACTTCACACATCATGATTTGCATACATCACCTAACATTTTTACATTCATCACCTATCGTTATTTGTCTACCTCACCTATCATTATTTACACCATCACATATCGTTGTTTACATACATCACAAAACATTATTTACCTACAAGACATATCATTATTTTTACATATTTAATAGGTTATTAACTACTTACATATTATTTATGTACTTCACATATCATTATTGGCATATATCACCTATCATTATTTACATAATCACATATCATTGTTTACTTGGATCACAAATCATTATTTACATACAACACATATCATTAGAAATATTTTTTTATCTGTCAATTTTCTTGAATTTTATTACTCACATTTTACGAAAAGAAGTTTTTTTTTAAAATTAAGAATTTTTTCTAGATAATTACTGAGTGCTGTGGATTCGAGGTGCGCTACATTAAGACGCGGTCGGATTTTGTTACAGTCCGGCGCGCCTGCTTCGGTTATCTCAGTGACAGGAAGTGCGCGACTGAGATCATGTTCTCCTTTAGGTGTGAAAAGTATTATTGACATTGCGTCTGGTGACTTTTAACATTAATTACCGAGAAACTTTGGCGATCGCCGTCGTGTAACAATTCTATGAGAATACTTATTTTTTTTTAATTTATTTAATAGGTAATTATTACAGGCAAATTAAGAAAAAAAAACTTGATGCAATGTGGCTAGGCCGAAGGCCTTTAAGCCATTACAATACCTACATTCTACAGCGTTCTAACCTTTCGAATTCTGGTATGCACCCCAAATGGTCTCTTCCTTATGAGAATACTGCACGCTGCAGTGATGGTTTGCTGGTCGTAGATATGGTAGTTTGTACGAGCTGATCTATTGCGTCTAGTTTTGCTGATAAACTATGGTCCTGAATAGCAAGAGATGAAGATTTTATTACTGACGGAAAAGTTGTAAAGTGCAAAACGTGCATCAACTTGTGCTCTCCAAATGATTTTTAACACGTTTGATTATTTTTAAAAATTGCTTAGGAAATTTTTGATGAATGTAATTTCAAATTAGGTTAATGTATTTTATAATTTGTGCACTTTAATATTACACATTATATCTGATTTTACATATTTATTACAGACTCTTACCGTTTTCATTTCATATTTATGTACATATTTTGACGTTTCATACTACATATTTTTCCGGTCACTACTCATTACGATACAGATTTCATTATGATACAGGTTCTTGACCAACCACAGAAAAGTTTTCAAACCCAGTATTGACACTTCATTAATGATTGAGAATCGTCCTGGTAAATGTTTCATTCGATTGTGTACATAAAAATTGCGTTTGATATTATAGGAATAGCAGATGTGTAATAAAAAGCAATCAGTCTGCTAGTAAGAAGTTTCTAAGGCTAATGAGTGTCAAGGTGTGTGTAGGATCCAGTTCGATAGTCTTGGTCGTACATATATATTTACACGATATGACCGTACCTAACGTAACCGAACCGTACTTCAGTTGCGCTCAGTTCGTTAGACATTTCCGACTCATTCACAAAGCTTTGTCCTTCCAGTTTTGCGATTTACAAACAACCAGCGAGGCACCACCCCAGCCAGGACAAGCTCTAAGCTCCCGACCGGTCTACCGAAATATGTGGTAGTGTAGTGCATGTTAGTGAAAGTGTGTGTGTGTGTGTGTGTAAGAGGAGAGGATAGGACAAGGAAGAGGAAGGAAAGATCGCGCGCGGCCCGTGGCCCGTTTGGTAGGATACTGCTCCGGCATTTGCCTGGTGATGATCAGAGAAACCACGGAAAACTACCGATCAGAGCAGCCGGCCTCTAGAATTCTCCTCCAAACCGCTCCCAGTGAGATGCCTCTACAACTTGTCATCCGTGACACCTACATTGACAGTTGCGTATCTACTTGCTCGGAACAGCGTGGAGAAGAACGCACGAAAACGCGAGCGTCGCCATTTGATGGAGGCCGCGCCAGGTGCTGTGGGGGAGCGGGAGGGGGAGGGGGGAGGGCGCAGAGACGGATGCCGGGCGGCGCGCCTCAGGGACGTCGTGGGCGACCTGATCCGGTGCGGCGCTCATCACGGGCTGATTTCCACCGAGGGTCGAGCCGGCCGGCCGCCCGACCGGCCAGCCGGTCGGGTCCGCAGATTTCCCCAGCGGTATATGCTCTCTCTCCCCGGCCCCCGACTCGACCCGCCCCCCAGCCTCGTCCGCGGCCACGCGCTCCCCCAACCCTCCCGCCTCACCCCACCACACACACTCCAACCCAAGCATCCCCCCCCCTTCCTCGCTTCCCTTCCAACACGCCCTCCCCCCGCGTCCGCCGCATTCCCCTCCACCCCTCCTCTCTCGCGTGCACCCACACTTATCGCTTGCTACACTGCAGCATCTTCGCGTGCACAGCGTCGCTTTCCACGACCACACGGTCTCCCTTCCGACCGCCCACGCATTTCCATTCCGCAGTATCCCACGCCACCGGCTCGCGCCAGCCGCCGCCCTCGTGACCTCGCGACCCGCCCCGCCCCCGCGCCACCCCCCAGCGGCGCCTCGGATTTCCAGCGCGCGCAATCTCCCCGTCCGCGCGCCGCCCCCTGCGGCCGGCCCCGCCCCCCCGCCGTTCGCGCGCACGCTTTATTAGCAGTTAACACTTTGCCAGTGACACCCCGCCACGCACCGTCACGCCCCGCGACCCCCCGCCGCGCTACGCCCCGTCCCGCCCCGCCACTCCTGCCGCCCCACTCCCCGCCCCGCGACGCCCCACCCCGCCCCGCGACGCCTCGCACCGCTCCGCGACGTCCTGCACCACCCCGCAACGCCACGTCCCGCCCCGCCTCGTGACGCCCCGCCCCGCAACGCATCGTCACGCCCCGCGACGCCCCGCTGCGCGACGCCCCGTCCCGCGACGTCCTCTCCTGCCCCACCACGCCTCGCCAGGCCCCGTCCCGCCGCGCCACTCCCCGCCTCGCGATGCACCGCCCCGCGACGCCCCCCCGCCCCGCACCGCGACGTCCTGCACTACCCCGCCCCGCCCCCGCGACGCACCGCCCCGCGACGCCACCCCCAGCCACGCCCCGCGACGTCCTGCACTACCCCACCCCACCCCGCCCCGCCCCCCCCGCCCCGCCCCCGACGCCCCGTCCCGCGACGTCCTGCCCCGCCCTGCCACGCCTCGCCAGGACCCGTCCCGCCGCGCCACAACCCGCCTCGCGTCGCACCGCCCCGCAACGCCCCCCGCCCCGCACCGCGACGTCCTGCACTACCCCCACCCCACCCCGCCCCCTCCCTCGCCCCGCGACGCCCCCCGCGATGTCCTACACCACCCCGCCACGCCACGTCCCGCCCCGCCTCGTGACCCCTCCCCGTCCCGCGACGCCCCGCCTCGCCCCACGACGCCACGGCACGCCACGTTCTGCCACGTTCTGCCACGTCCCGCCACACACTGCCACGCACCACCAATCCCCGCCAATCCCTGCCAATCCCCGCCAATCCCCGCCAAACCCTGTCAATTCCCGCCAATTCCCACCAGTTCTCGCCAATTCCCCGCCATGCCATGTCCCGCCACACCACGCCACCACTGCCACGCCACCCCACCGCCGCCACGCGCACGGGCGCGCTTTCACTTTCCCTTTTTGTTTGTGGCGCGGCGATAGCGGTGATGAAGTGGCGCCACAGAGGGCGCAGTCGCCGGCGCGAGCGGACTGGCTTTCGCTCGCAGGACGCGGCGGCGCTCCCTCAGGAGAGCGACGGGACACTCGTCGAGAGAGAGACTCATGGCACCAAGCCGAGAGAGAAGATTTTGGAGTGCAGTCGTACGGGAGCATTGACGGATACGATCAGACGGAACCGGGAGCGGTAGCTCAGGGCATCAACTGATGTCACTGCAGCGCCTCTGACCAGGAGGTTCTAGGTTCCCACTCCCCACGGCGGCAGGATTTTCGACACTACTTTTTCAGCTAAGTCGAATTCAGTCGCTGTCTGCAGGAGAATTCTAGAGGCCGGCTGCTCTGATCGGTAGTTTTCCGTGGTTTCTCCGACCAACACTGGACGAATGCCGGAGTAATACCCTAACAAACGGGGCACGGACCGCGCGCGATCTTTCCTTCCTCTTTCTTGTCCTATCCTCTCCCCTTACACACACACATACACTAACATGCACTACACTACAAAATAACGTACACGTTCTCATATTATTATCACCTAACATTATTATAATATTGCATCTTTTATTCAACTAACAATGTATTCATCACGTGAAGAACGCAAACGATGTAACTCAAAATTACGCAAAAACTAATAATATATACAAAAACACTAAAGTAAATGATTTAAAGATCTAATATCGAGGAATATGTCACACTAAGAAAGAAATCTCGTTTATTAAAAATATAGTTATAGCATATAGTGATAGTATAGAACGTTGTAAAGACTTCACGCGAGGTATCCCAAAAATTGAATGATTTTTTTTTCAAATACACAGGGTCTTGAATACACCCAGATTCGATCGGAAAATGCCCATATTCATTTTGAAGAATATTCTGTGAACGGTTTAGGCGCTAGCTTACTCCATAGACCGGCTAACGGACGAACAAAGATTTTGAAACTATTTGTTTTGTATTACGGGTGTTTAGGTACACAACATGTGTTTGCGTCTGGGCATCGATTGTTTTCGCAAAAATTCGTCTGGCAAAAGTATCAGGTGCGTCGAATAGCCAACAAGACCCTGAAAATAAAGAGTGCAGTAGGAGAATAAGGTACCGATATCCAAGAGGATCAACAAGAATTCAAGAATGGTGTTACTTTTGAGTACGAATGGAGACTCACTGGCTGGTTCTCTCGCAGCGGCCCCTCCGCACAAAGGTCGTGGATTCGATTCCTGGGTAGGACGTGTTTTTTTGATTGGTTGATTATTAAGTGATTTCGGCCGCGTCAACTGCTAACACCATAACCCCCGTAAGTGCAGTGCATGTTTTATCTCGTGATGTGGCAGTAATCGTCCTCCGCTAATTGATGAAATCCGGTACCTACCTATCGTCTGCTAGCGGGGTTTTCCTCAACTAGGTACCAGGTCTGCTAGCGGGGCTCCGCCCAAGCCGGCGCACGCTCTTAGCTCCCGACCGGTCTCCCGGAAGATGTGGAAGTGTAGTGCATGTTAGTGTAAGTGTGCGTGTATGGGGTGAGGATAGGACAAGGAAGAGAAAGGAATAATCGCGTGCAGTCCAAAGCCCGTTTGTCAGGCTACAGCTCCGGCATTCGCCAAGTATTGAAACCACGAAAAACTCCCGATCAGAGTAGCCGGCCGCTAGACTTCTCCTCCAGACAGCGACTGAATTCGACCTAGCTGAAAAGCTAGTGTCGAAAATCCTGCCGCCGTGGGGAGTGGGAACCTAGGACCTCCCGGTCAGACACACTGCAGTGGCGTAGGGCATAGAATCACGCGACGAGTGTGGCGTGGAAATCAAAAGCCAAACACAATCTCGCCCGCAACATTTTCCCCCCACACACACATCGCCCCTCGCCGAGAGCCGAGTGACGCGCGAGTGGGCGGGGCGAGTGGAGGCAGCGGCGCGAAGCCTTGTGCGGCGTGAGAAACTTCCGCTCGGCTGCTTTCGCTCGCGCATTTGCGTTGCGCCGTCGGCCGCCAGGGGCGCTGGGGGAGCGCCGCAGCGCGCCACGCCGCGCGACCCGCAACGCGACGCAAGGCGCTCGCCGCAGTAAATATTTAGCCGCGCCGAAGATGGGCGCTTCCCCGACGCCTCGCCGCACACGAACTCAGCCGCTCGAGAGGCACCTCGATGCGAAGGCACTTTCGCCTTCGCGTTACGACAACGAACAGCCAGCCGCTCGAGAGGCACCTTCGCCTTCGCGCTACGACAACGAACAGCCGCTGGAGAGGCACGTCGATGCGAAGGCACTTTCGCCTTCGCGCTACGACAACAAACAGCCGCTCGAGAGGCACCTCGATACGAAGGCACTTTCGCCTTCGCGCTACGACAACGACTAGCCGCTGGAGAGGCACCTCGATGTGAGGGCACTTTCGCCTTCGCGCTACGAAAACGAACAGCCGCTGCAGAGGCACCTCGATGCGAAGGCACTTTTGCCTTCGCGCTACGACAACGAATAGCCGCTGGAGAGGCACCTCGATGCGAAGGCACTTTCGCCTTCGCGCTACGACAACGACTAGCCGCTGGAGAGGCACCTCGATGTGAGGGCACTTTCGCCTTCGCGCTACGACAACGAACAGCCGCTCGAGAGGCACCTCGATGCGAAGGCACTTTCGCCTTCGCGCTATGACAACGAACAGCCGCTGGAGAGGCACCTCGATGCGAAGGCACTTTCGCCTTCGCGCTACGACAACGAACAGCCGCTTGAGGGGTACCTCGATGCGAAGGAACTTTCGCCTTCGCGCTACGACAACAAACAGCTGCTCGAGAGAATTCGATGGAAGGCACCGCCTTTCGCGCTACGACAACGACTAAGTCGCTGGAGAGGCACCTCGATGTGAGGGCACTTTCGCCTTCGCGCTACGAAAACGAACAGCCGCTGGAGAGGCACCTCGATGCGAATGCACTTTCGCCTTCGCGCTACGACAACGAACAGCCACTGGAGAGGCACCTCGATGCGAAGGCACTTTTGCCTTCGCGCTACGACAACGAACAGCCGCTTGAGGGGTACCTCGATGCGAAGGAACTTTCGCCTTCGCGCTACGACAACAAACAGCCGCTCGAGAGGCACCTCGATGCGAAGGCACTTTCGCCTTCGCGCTACGACAACGACTAGTCGCTGGAGAGGCACCTCGATGTGAGGGCACTTTCGCCTTCGCGCTACGACAACGAACAGCCGCTCGAGAGGCAGACCTCGATGCGAAGGCACTTTCGCCTTCGCGCTACGACAACGAACAGCCGCTGGAGAGGCACCTCGATGCGAAGGCACTTTTGCCTTCGCGCTACGACAACGAATAGCCGCTGGAGAGACACCTCGATGCGAAGGCACTTTCGCCTTCGCGCTACGACAACGAACAGCCGCTCGAGAGGCACCTCGATGCGAAGGCACTTTTGCCTTCGCGCTACGACAATGAATAGCCGCTGGAGAGACACCTCGATGCGAAGGCACTTTCGCCTTCGCGCTACGACAACGAACAGCCGCTCGAGAGGTACCTCGAGGCGAAGGAACTTTCGCCTTCGCGCTACGACAACGATCAGCCGCTCGAGAGGAACCTCGATGCGAAGGCACTTTCGCCTTCGCGCTACGACAACGAACAGCCGCTGGAGAGGCACCTCGATGTGAGGGCACTTTCGCCTTCGCGCTACGACAACGAACAGCCGCTCGAGAGGCACCTCGATGCGAAGGCACTTTCGCCTTCGCGCTATGACAACGAACAGCCGCTGGAGAGGCACCTCGATGCGAAGGCACTTTCGCCTTCGCGCTACGACAACGAACAGTCGCTCGAGAGGAACCTCGATGCGAAGGCACTTTCGCCTTCGCGCTACGACAACGAACAGCCGCTGGAGAGGCACCTCGATGCGAAGGCACTTTCGCCTTCGCGCTACGACAACGAACAGCCGCTCGAGAGGCACCTCGATGCGAAGGCACTTTTGCCTTCGCGCTACGACAACGAACAGCCGCTGGAGAGGCACCTCGATGCGAAGGCACTTTCGCCTTTGCGGTATGACAACGAACAGCCGCTGGAGAGGCACCTCGATGCGAAGGCACTTTCGCCTTCCCGGTACGACAACGAACAGCTAACGTTTTACGATGCCACGTCAAAATGCTTCCTCGTCCAAACAGAGTTGGTGGGTGGGTTGGTTGGTTGTTAGCGATTCCAGACGTGTCAACTACTGAGCTCATTACTTCCGAAAGTGTAGTGCATGAGTTTTCTCTCTGGAGATGGATGTGATCTTCCCCCGCTGGGAGACGTGTTCTGGTACAGACCTACCGTCGACTAGCGGCATTTTCCCCAATCAGGACTCTCCCACCAGCGGGGCACCGCCCCAGCCGGGACCACCTCTAAGTCCCCGATTGGTTATCCGACCATGAATGGTAATGCAGTGCATGTTAATGTAAGCGTGTGTAAGGGGTGAGGATAGGATAAGGAATACGAAGGAAAGATCAATCAGAGTTGACGAATGAACGTTATATCTGAAATATTTGCGTATCTGCTGTTAGGGGGAGGGGCAAAGAGAACGCGCCAGTATTGGTAGCAGCGATCGAACTTGCTGATCTTGGAGGTCGCATATTCTATCTCAGCATGCTGACGTTTCTTGCTTCATGAATTGACCACGCCTGCCGGGACATAGATGGAAAGTCGATTACTCTGGCATGACGTTTCTCCTACGTTACTCCTTTGCCGTGGCGACGGCGAAGAGCCAACTGAAAGCCAACGGCGGCGTTAATAAACCACCTTAGGAGGGTTACACCTGGTCATTACAGCTGGTCGTAGGTATAAAAGGAAAGCCCAGTGTTAAATGAGATGCAGACACGAAGTGTGCGTTACAAAGCTTCCGAAAAGTGCCGCTGCCTGGAGAGCGCCAGGGCGCACTTGGAGTTGGTACTGGGTGTGACAGAAACCAAAACACCAGTGTAGGCGAATTGGTTACTGGAAAAACCTGCTTCGAAGAGCGACGATCACACCTCACTTCACTATCAATTAGTTTCCCTCCGTCTTTAAAGACTTTTTTTTAGATGTACTAACAAGACTTCTGTAGAGACCAGTTACAAGTGACAACCGAAACAAATGTGACATACAACGGGCGTAGAAAATAGCAACAAAATACAGAACCATTATAGATAGTAATATCCATACAAAAATGCACTGAGAAATGTGAGGCGCTACAACTGCATTCTCACTATACTAGTGATAATATCCTTACTGTAATACCCAAACCCAATAAGAAATCAGTCGGTACAGACCGATAGTGAGCTCATACGCACCGCTGCAGCTTCCTTGAGCAGATCTGAGCAGAGTGGTATGTGGTGATGGTGGGGGAGGAGGAGGACAGGGGGTCGGCCGCTGGCGTAGGCGCCGCTTCTCAAGGTCACCTGTGTAAGGCGAAGGCACCGTAACACCCAAGGGTACCATGCCCCTCAACCCGAAAAAACAAGAGCGACGATTTCCTCTCCAGGAAGCGAAATCATGACGTAACCTGCCTTAAGGAGTATTCGAACCCACAACCTTTCGTTCTGGCTGATCCGTCTCCTGTACATACGCGCCCTGCTTCTCAGTCGTTTCAATCGTCCACAAAACACTGAGAATGACGTCCCGAAATAAGAAACGTACCTACGTTCTCTTCATAGGGTCGTGGCTCCAGCAGAATATTTGGACATCAACGTAAACACGTTTATAGCTCCTGCATTCAAAGCTTCCAGATTTAGGTCGCTTACAAAATTAACCGCACCGAAGAAAACCCGCATAATGCTTTCTCGTGTAATCCACAGTTTTTTTTAAAACTAAGATTTATACGTGTTCAGCTTCTTTTACGTTTAACTTCCTGTATATTTTAGCCCTTTTTAAAAGAAAAAAAAGAACTATTTGTTCAGTTGGCACCCCTGAGCATGAAATGTGTGAGACTCCTATAAGTCTTAAATTTGTTGTGAGAAAAAACTCCATAATTTTACTCCTGAGACAGGAGTTAAGATTTAGAAGAATGTAACGGGGTTGCTGCATGCAGCTGAGACTGCAAGTCGCGCACAAAAAAAGGGTGAGGTTGGGATCTCCGTGCGTCGCGCCCTTGCGGTGCAGGAAGCAGCCGGTTGGTCGGAAGGGCCTAGGGCGCTGCGACTTTGGGGAGCGAGTTGGCGAAAAATGATATCACGCAAACAATAATTGCAGAAGGAAATTTGCTGAAGGAAAAATTCAAAGGGAATTTTTAAACTTTTCTAAAAATAAATATCCACTTATTTTTAATTAATTAATATTTGGATACTGTACTTCATACTCTTAGTAAAAATGTCATTCATGTCGTAATAAATTTGGAAAAAAAATCATCTAGAAACATTTTATACATGCAAGTTTGGAAGTTTAGAAATGTAATTTCCTTTAGAATTCGCAGTTGTAAAAGTTGCAGTTAGATTTTAACATTCAAACAACATTATTAAGATATTACAATTACAGCTGGACATACAAGCAATACATTGAATAATATTAAAGCGCCAAAAAAATTTTAAATATAAAAATCAAGAAGCAAAACAATCTTCTCATCTTTTGTTTTACGTTTATACCATATTAATATCGCGCACCTACATATCTTTTGTTTTGTATTAAGATATACAAAATTTTCTCTCTACATTAATATCTCGCAAAGATCTTAGCGTCCGGTTTGCTGGGTCAATGGGTCACGATATATTATAATCCTTATTACCTTTATAATAGATTATAGGATCCGCTGACTATACAGCGCAGCTGGAAATCTGAAACAGAATGATTCTAATTCCTAGTTCATTACTGTTTGGATTGACTAAATGAAAGATCACTTTCTTTTCTAAAGAACAAAATTTAACAAAGTTTATTGTTACCTTTTTGCAAACAATATAGTGAATTTAATAAATGATTTTTGATGTTAGGCCTTTGATCAAGATATCTTTGAATTTGGAGTTTTATACCGCGGTTAACTTATCTATTCTTCGTTGATGTCCCTCGAAGACTTCTCAGTCGAAATATCTTGCGAGCTTGCCGTAATCCAAAGTTCCAAGAAATCCTCTTCTGCTCCTATCCAAGATGGTGTCAAACTATCAAAATGATCAGTCCCAATTACGTCCTATGACATAGTCCCGAAACCTATAACTCGATTACCACTCCCGACAAAGTCCCAATTTATGCATCAATATTACTTCCACATGCAATATCTGCAATATCATTTACTGTCCTTAAACTTTCACGATCTGAAAACCCGACTCTGACTATCTGCATTACACTCGCTCCCTCTCACGAACCTACGATCAGTTCAGACACGCGATGCCGGTCAGAATGAATCTTCCTGCTTGATTCACCCGCGAAGCTTCGTATTAAACTCCTTTCTTTTTTTTCATAACATTTGACCGTCCTTCTCTCACCCAGCCAATCTATGCGTTCGTTATATTTTGGTGTAGCTGACCTTTCGATCGTCTAAACTTCTTAATGCATATTCCACCATATAGTCTTCAAATAAATGTTAGTTTATTTTCATGCGACATATCGGTATGTCACAGTATTTATACCACATTCGTTAGATAATTACGTAATATTCCAGAGAAAAACGGTGATTTCGGGAGAAAAATTCATATTCTCGATCCCTGATAATGAAAAAATTAAGAATTAATGTTCCAGCAAATAGTAAATTACTTTCTCTAACACGTTGTGTAGTCAGATTCCACGTTTTGTGTGTCCTTGATACCAAAAAATTGGTTTCCGGCAAAACGTTCATCCACCTGTATGTCCGCCAGTCTGACCGTCTATCCACAACACCAGAAACTAAACTGGAAGTACGAGTACAAATTTCCGTACAAATATCACCACAAGTGATATTTCACGATCGATATGACTAATGTCGCGGGAACTTGAATTTAAATCGAATATTTTGAAATGTGTGGCTACATTACAAGAATCCTTATCAACATTTTCTTAAAAATGGCTCCACATTTTTTATTAAACTCCGTCCTCGGTTAGGTAAAGGATACTGAAAAAATGGGGTAGATCTCCGTTTCATGGAAACAAATTTAATTTTCGATTATTGCAAAAGTTCAAAACTTTTTCGGCATCTTCCTTCAACTTTAGTATTGAATATAAGAGTTTTTTTCTATGTATAACATTTGTTCTTCAAAATTAGATTTTAAATATGGACAAACGTTTTTCAAAAATGAATAGTTTTTGAGAAATTTGCGTGAAATAATGGCAATTTTATAAACAAGATTTCGTTAATGACGCTCTAAATATTTCTTGAAACTTTTATAAACTTGGATAGTTCTATATCCACGGAATATCACGACATAATGTTATTATGATGTATTCTTTACATTTTTAAACAAATACACAAAAGCATTTTTCCTACATCACTCATGTCGTTTATATTTAGTACATTATCCACCTTTTCTGCACATTAATGCATTTGTTCACTCAAGTGTTTCAAATGATTTCGTATGATGCTTCTCAAAATCTCAAAACATTTCTGTGAAAATGAGCTCAAAACTGTGCATTTTCAGAAATGCTCGAACTACATTTTCTCCAGAACGACAATTTTTCAATGAAAAGTTGCATATACAACCATGATTTACTCTTCTGTTATATTCTGAAAGACATTTCAATCTACTATTCGTGGACCAAAAAAACTGAGAAAATATGAAAATACATCGTTTTGGCGTCGATAGGTAGTAGGTAGAAAGAGGCTGAGAGCTACACCGAAAAGCTAGCATGAAGAGATTAAAAAAACAGTGGGAGAAATGTGCCATTCTGATGCACCACTAGTTTTCGGGTATATTGCATAAAATATATCACATTAGAATTCTCCAGACACACTTCTGCGAGTAAGAACTGAATATATCACCGATCATCAAACACATTGCCCATCTTTCCAATAATTATTACTTCAACCCAAATACAATAAACCGAGCTGTCCACTACAACCTGGTCACTATAAATGACTTCCCTACTAGAATTAAGAATAGATTTCCTTCGGAAGCGTTCTTGAACATTTTCTCTACTAATTGTTCATAGTAGGGACTCTTGTAGTTTCCTACACCTCTAGTAAAGTAGTTTATTTTTAAGTTTTTAGTGTTAATTTTAGTATAAGTTACTATGTAAGCCAGCAAATGCACATGAGATAGTACTGATCTGTATAATTTCCAATCACTCAATAAATAAATTTTAAAAAATTTAAAACACACTTCTGCGAAGGCTCCTGTACAGGGTCACGGGAGGAAACAGAGCGAGAACACCAACACCGGCCGTTGCTGCATCGAGAGATAGTCGGTGAAAGTCGGGTGGTCGGGGGGCGGGGGGGAGGAAGACCAATGCTGACTGCGGCACAAAGGGCTCGACTCGCAACGCGCCCTGGCGTCGTAAATGAGCTTTTACGATCCTCCGAAAAGAGATAAACGAATGCGGTTTCTTAACACGAGTTCCGCTTATTTGGATATTTGTGACTGCGTTTCTTTGAACTATGAAAAGCCCCTCTGGCCCGAGACCTCGATATTCCCACGCCTCCGAACAAGATTTATCAGACCGCCAGATTACATAAGCAGATATTTTAGGCACAGCACATGGAGAAGGAAATGTAGCGACCTCGGTAGGGCGTTCGTGCAGGCGGCTGTTTTGTGGTGACCGCCTTATAAGCAAACATTCCATCTCAAAACAAAATAATTCAGTTAACCTGGCAGAATACTAAAATAATCATATAATGTGAGGAACAGTTAAACATAAATATTTGAAAGCCGTTTTCATTCTCAGAAGGAAATTCTACAACTCATTTAATATAATTTTGAGACCTGAGTTACTGTTTAACATGATTTTTTAATTACGAATTAATCTGAGGAAGTCATTGCAAGGATTACGATCTCGTTAACTTAAGGGTAGGAATTGGGAAAAAATGAATTGGTTAAAAAGTCGCAAATACAATATTAGAAATGTTTCTAAAAAGTTAAAAATGGGGAAGCTATAGTAATGAATAATGAGACTAGGTAAACGTGTTCAATGGAGTTCTTATTTTCACTGAGAGTGTGTAATGAATGAAAGGAAGTATTTTTTCCTTTAAATCTGGGGTTGTTGTCAAAAAAAATAATTTATGACTAATTCTGCATTATTAATCCGCTGGATCTAAAACTTCTAAGCAGTGAAAACAGGCTGACTAAACATTTCAACGCCCGAAATATTTTTGAGAAATTATTTCCATTTAGCACTGGAAGTCGTTAATGTTCCCTCACTGTCATAATGTTCTAGTAAATAAATCGATCTCATTTACAGGCATTCAAAATCCTTTGGGGTCATCCATAAATTATGTGAAGTCTTTAGGGGGGAAGGGGGTCAAGCGAATTTCACCTATCATACGTGGGAAGGAGGGGAGGATATCAGCAAATATCACGTTTTTTTTCGCTAAAAACTAGTAAATTGCGAGAAAACTGAGATAATTTAAGTAAAACACGTTTCTATACTAAAATATGGCTAATTCTTGCACAATAATTTTTATCGTGGTTATACGAATGCCACAATAAGTAGCATAGTATAACGAGAAAAATAATCTAACAAACTTTTTATCATTAATGTGATAAATCTCATTGCCTGCATTTTTATGGAACTTTCAAAAAAACACCGAACGTTTTTAGAAGTGCAACAATATTCATTGTAATTCAGCCACTATATTTTATAAATACTAGTCATATCTAGTCTTCAATAAATATAATTAAGCAAATTTTGTTTTTTCAAATAAGTCTCAATGCAATCAATCATAAACTAACGTATTTAAATTAAAATTTTTTGAATGTAAATGTAATCTCATGTGCATTTCGAAAAATCTCACATTATATTAGACGAGGGGGGAGGGGGTCCAACCAAATCTCACGACATCTCACCAAGGTGAAAGGGGGAGTCGAAAAATCGCCAAAATCGCCTCACGTAATTTATGGCCGGTCTCTTTCCAGAGCTACCACGTTCCCCACCTGAAGGCGTTGGCTCTTGACGATCTCCGTGCTCCCAACATCCAATCCCAGCGGCCACACCTGCGGGGCGCCAGCTCGCTCGCTCCGCATCAAGCCCTGGCCCGTCGTCCACCGCGCGTGATTAGCTCCGAATATGTTAGTTAACGAGTAATTATCCACGAAATTATGCGGCGCCGGTGTTTTGATGTTTTATTTTTTCGGAGAAGCCGCTCGTAATGACCGCGAGGCGCAATCAGGCGGGCCGCGCCGGGGTGCCCGGCCCGCGCCGGTAACGAGCCGTGGGATCGCGCCTCGCGCCTCGCGCCCCGCCGAGAAACATCTGCCGCGCGGTGCAGCGCAAGCTGGCCACGGCCGCCGTTGGGTGATGCAAACAACCGCTGCCAGATGCGAGATAATGGCGTCGGAACGCGATTCTTTTTCATGTGTTTGCTCATTAAACTAACGAAACTACTTTGCAAACAACATCGCTTCTCCCGCACAAGCTCGTACTCTCTATACAGGCGCTTACGATAGACTGGTCGAAATTTTACTGAATGTTCTTTGAGGGGTAAAAGGAATGGAAAATTGATGTCTTCTGAGTGTTATGGTGGGCCAGATTTTCACAATTTCGTCGCAATATTTATTTTTCCTATTTCAACGCGAATTTAGCCAGCCTGGGCGACGGGGAGACGTGAAAATAAGCGAGCAGCTTCAGGTCGAGTCCCGATTCAACGCGGAGTTGTATCACCACGGGGTTGTGCCGTGGTTCATTTCATCGCAGCACCATGCACTGTTCGTCTGAACATCAGTGCATCCCTACTCACTCCCATTCGTGATCTCTCTCGTGATCTTCGATGCACAGGAAGACAACGGAAAACCACGGCCTCGAGTACGTTCCCAGGGGAAGCCACGGGAAAAGACGCAAGCCCCATCCCTAGTATTTGCTCGGCCATCGAGAATGGCATTCACCAAGGAAAACGCTTATTTATAATCACAAAATATTGGCGAATCTTCAACTCAAAGACCCAATAATACGCTATATAGCGACCTCCAAAAATTCTAATTTGGAAATCTTCGTATACTCATTATCCACCTATGGATTCATTTGCCACTGGACAAGACATTAAACTCTGCATTTGGAATGCATTTTAAAGAAAATGTTTTTAATATATGCACGTTGCTTGAGACGAACAGAACTTTGAAAGTAAAATAAAAAGATTTCGAAAACTTCCAAAAATGTCTCTATATTTTTTTCAACTTCACCCCAGTAATTTTACATGTGTACATTTGTTCGTCTTCAATCTCTTTAGAAACATTCCGCAGTATTCACAAGGCAATACATCAACTGTCACGTCCCAAGACCTTAGCGCGACTGCGATGAAAGAACAGTGCTAGCCTATCTTTCACGTAGGTTGAATGTGTAGTAATCAATCTTCTGCAAGTAGGAACTACGGGCAAGCCCGTCCCGGGCAAGCGAAGACAATGGATGTCCGTATGAGAACGTGCCACACCAATTTGCACGTCTTACGAAGTCTCGTCTGGCAGGCGGAGACCTCACTCCCACACAGACAGCGGGGGAAGGGGGGAGGGGGGCATGCACTCGACGCCCGCAGCTCTTCTTTTATTTTCTCATCTCCCGCGCCGCGCCGCACCAGCTGCTCTTCCACGCGTCCCTGCCTTCATTTCCACCCGCATGCCTACATTATCTTCTCCTCCTTCCCCTTCTCATCTTTGGCTGCGCCTTTCTAGCACTGCAGCTGCTTCGGCCGTCTTCGCCGCCGATGCTTCGTCGCTGCAACGGTGATGCAGTGGCGCCATCCTCACTGGGAGGAAATATTCTCCCGCGTCTCTCTGCTGCCATCGGCTCACTGTCCGTTCTACTCGCAGTTGTGATAGTTGGTCTGCATGAGTTCGTCCACTCCACCAGCCATGCCATCCTCTACTTTCATGCTATTTCCCCATTACCGTAAGTTGTATATTCCATTTTTACTTTCTCGCTGCGGAGTAGAGAGACAGTTTTTAAACGTGTCAGTTATCTAACGAATCAGTTATGTAATGCCCCGCGAAAAAATGGCGAATTTTTGGCAGGAAAACTCTTATTATGGAACCCTTGTACTGAAAAGTGGGTAAATCCGTTTGATAAATTTAGAAAACAAAATTCTCTATCTCCTGGTGTAGCTGGAATACGTTTTGGGGGTCCTTGTTACCGAAAAGTCCAAACACGGCAAAACGTCTATCAGACTGTCTGTGAACAATGCTAGCGGCTAAACCGATCAGCCAATTTTCTTCAAAATTTATTTTTCCAATCGATCTGGAGGTTGTCGTGGCCTCTTTAATTTGAAACCGACATTTCAATTTTGGAGGGTACTTTACACGAAGCCCCTGTGACATTTTTCACATTTTCAAAGAAAGTCTCTATTGTTTTTTATGAAATTTTGTTGTTGGGTAGTGTGAAGAACGCCTAGGTTTAATGTTTGTGGAAAACCTTCATTTTTCGAAAATTGCAAAAGTTGAAAAGCTTTTAGGAGTCTTCCTACAACTACATTATTAAAGATAGAGATTTTTCCCTTAGTAAAATCTGTTCCTTAATAAGTGCACTGTCCTGTGATCCATATGTGGTTCACAAGACATAACACACGATGGTTTTGCTACGTCGGTAAATCACTTGTGGGTCACAGACGTTTACAATTTTTATGGCAAACCTTTGGATTGAACTCCCTGTAATTGCACAGGTTTTGGCGTTGACATGCTAGGACGGACATAGAATTTAGAAATGCACCAAAACATGTGGAAAAATATTTTTATTTTTGAGAATATTGCAGTAAAATTTTCTTACAGCTGAGAAGGTTTGGATATGGAGAGATATTTTAATGTTCTCATAAGAACAGGGAACGTGTTAAAGGTCGATTATGCAATAAGATCATGTAGAATCTTTCGAAAATTTGAGTATTTTCGCGTAATTTTGCGTGAAAATACGGGCAAGAAAGTACGTGCTGTTTTAGCACCATTAATTGGCAATAGCCGACCTGGATGGCCGAGGTGGCTAAGAGCGAGTACCGACTCAGAGCTTCGGTCCGAAGGGTCGCGGGTTCGAGTCCCGCCTTGGGCAAGGTTGTTTGTTCCTTGACTTTGTATGTGTTGTCGCGGAGGGCCTCGCGTTCTGCTGACCCCAGATCAGAGGAGCCCGCACATGTGTTGGTCTAGTGTATGGTCGAATATGCATCCCATCGGGACGTATAGGGTAACCGGCTGTTGGCTGGATAAAAGACCTAGAAAAAAAAAGTTGTCAATAACATGAAAGCACAACCACCTGGGGTCTTAAATCCAGACAGGGCGTGTCGCCACATTTGCAAGTGTCCAACTGAAGGCGTCGACGCGACCTCCTTCAACGTCAGCTTCAGCTTCAGCTTGAACGCGCGCCCCGCGTCCTGGCCGAACGCCTCCCTCGGCTGACGCAGGAAAAACCAACAGTCGCGCGGATCGACTGATCGATCCCGACGACACTCTTCGAGAGGCAAACAAAAGAGGGCGAGGCTTCCCCGAAAGGGCCCACTTCGCGCCTGCCCCCGACGCGCCACCCAAATCGCCCACTTATTTCGATCTGCCGATGGTCGATGCTGCCTCACGCAACTCGAAGAATTTGTCACTTCGACAAAAAGAAAATAGTCCCCTTAACCGCTTTATTTTTTTGTCTTTTTTGTTTAGGGTTCGGGACACAGGACAAACTGGGAAAAAACCTTCAATCGATTGTACATCAACTAAGATACCATAAATACACTTCTATTTAATCCTAAAAACACAATCAGGAATTCGGAAACATTTTGGGAAATTCCTCTGGACAATGACTTCCAACGTCAAGTTGCCAATACCACTCACAGTACTTAGAAACTAGTGGTAATGGAACAGCACATACTCTCACGCTTTATACCTTCTGAAATTTTCGGAAATTTAGAAAGTTAAACGTTAATGAGACCTTAGCCATATTTTTAGCCCTTTACTCTATCCGAGGAAAAAATGTAAAGAAAACGTTTGGTGCAGTTTTTAATAAAAATCTTTTTTATAAATTGCATTAACTTCAATCAAAAATAACGCGAAAACTACACTTTTGCTTTTAAAAAAATGTCCCTGTCCTTATTAAATATCTCATTTCTTACAATAGATTTCATTCCAGGAAAAAAAGCTCTGAAATCAATAGTATATTTGAAATTTTCGAAAATATAGTGTTCACCGAAACAGGTTCAGCCCCACCTTCTTTGTCGTCTTTAGCTATAACTGGGGGGAAATATTAAAGTAAATTTGGAGACATTTTAAAGAAAATTATTTAAAAATTGCCTACATTTCTCGCAAACTTTGGCGAAAAGGTGTATATTCGAAGAATCACGCATGACCATATTTCAATATCTATCTTTGAAGAAAAGATTTCATTTAAAAAAATCTCTCTCTTCAATATTGTAGTTGTAGAAAGACGCCGACTAAACCTTGAATTTTCATCATTTTCGAAAATTCAGAGATGTCAACGAAAATTATTTTAAGCGTCACTGACGCAAACCCAGGTAAAACTTCAATAAAAAATGTTTGAAGCAGTTTTTGAGAAAAATTGGAAAAAATGTTATACCATTAAATGATGTAACATTTATTTATTGTTATATGCAGTTATGATGCATGTGGGAGAGTACAACAGAATCTAGCTAATAGGGCAGTTCAATCTCTATAATGCAGCTACCGTTGAGAACACACATTTTCTCAACCTTTTGCAGATAATTAGCGTTACACTCTCCACAGCCGACAACAGCAGCGATTTAATACGCAGATCCACGATCTACGAGTGGTTAGCTCAGCTGCACAAAATCAATTCATGTTTGGCGGCTTAGTATCTCGCTTACCCAGAGAATGAATTACGAGACCGCTTGCATCGCACTTGCCTTTAGCCAACGACTTCAATAACAGGTCAGTCCACATCGGCTCAGGCCGTTTTGTTGAAAAGATTTTAAACCTCGAATATTCTCGGTCTTTCTACAATTCAAATCCTTAAGAAAAACAGAGAGAATTACAGAACTTTATATTGTTCTCCACATGTACTGTTAAGATTTAAGATCAGTTCCTCTCTGAAATATAATATCTTACCTTTGCTTTATTTTATAACTAAGAACATAAGGTTATTTATTAAGTCTCAGCAAGTTTCTTTATTTACAATGTACTTTCGGTTTATTTGAAACAGTCACACAACCAGGATTCTTCTATGTAGGTGCAGTATCCAAGCCTACTCTTAGGCTTTCAACGAAAATAAATATTACGACTGGCACAACGAAACTCAAAACTACACTCCTCGTCCCTCACTAGTCTTAATAACAATCACCAGTAGCCTGTTTCCAATTTTAAGTACTTGAATATAACCTAAAACACTAGCATATTGAAGTTTATCGTTAAAGAAAGTATAAAAAAATGGAGCAATTCGTAAATCGATGTTTTAAAACAGCAAAATAGTTAAATATTGAAATCAAACTTAAAAAATCCCAGACTTAAACTCTAAACATTACATCACAACTGTGTGTGTGTGTAAACGTTTTTATATTGATAATCGTTTATTAACAAAGAAAGACTTATACCAGTACGATTATGAACATAACATAATACAGACAATTCCATTTTATAGAGATTACGAGATTCTATAATTAATGGACTAGAAATGCGCCAGGATGAGAGTAGTGAGAAGATAAAAAACACAAGAAGAGAAAGAATAAAAAGGTCTCGCTTTATGGACTACGGTCTAAGAAACATAATTGTGCCGAAGACTGAATTTTTCGAGCAATCGATTGCGGTAATAATTACCTACTGACTTATTTACAGCACAATTGACAATCCTTTTTCTATTTTACATCCCACGTAAGTTTAATACACCCGTCAGGGTAATTCTTTAACCAGTACTGACATTTACGGAGGCTTGAGCCCATCGATATCTTCCTCCAGCGAATTTTGTGTAGAAAGGATATTCGAGTTCGGAAAAATTTAATTTAAACTGTGCATTTACAAAAATCTCTACAATAAAATTACGCATATTTCACCAACAGTCTACTATTATATATCATAACGAATTGGGACGAAAACTCTTATTAAAATATAAATAAAAGAATTTCACAACTCACCGACTTCACAGCATAAAACGGAGGAAACAACGAATCAACACTCACCTGAAACAAAGAAATTACACACATGAAAACTTAAATAGAATTTACATACACCCTACGCGTGCTATGATAGGCAATATAGAAAAAAATTGATTAATTATTAATTGTTAACCTAGCTGTATTGCTCGATTTTGGTAAACGGCTGTACTGCTTGGGTCTGTATGGCCGGAAAGTTCATTTTGCAAACAAGCGATGATTAAAAATGATTTGTTGTATCTACATATTTATAAAGTATAATATTATTACACAATAGTATGTAATGTTAACATTAACTCAAGTTAATCAATTATTCGTTTTTTAATATTTTTTACAAATTTGAACAAAAATAAAATGCTGGAGGAACACAAATATGCTTCACTGCAAATACAATATAAAATATATATTTCACCTTCATTATACCTAGGGCACACTTTACAAGTATTTCGTGGTCAGTAAGACCTGAAACAATTGTTTAAATTTAATATTTCAGCATTGTAGTGCATTATTATTTCGTGTGATACTTCCGAAATGCTATATATTCGCTAATGGGACACTTGCCCAGATCCACTAAAATCTTTGTTTTAAATTGCTTGCAATACAATCAGGATTTATTGAAGTCCATGACGTGAAAGCTTGCACGCGAAAATAAAGTTCATATTGTAACAGAATGAATGGTCACTAATTTATTTCCCTATTGTAAACGAAAGCACATGTAAGCTGACATGGTCTATCTGCAGGTCAATTCACTTTATTGATATCTAAAATAATTTGTTTTTAGTGTGGCAGTGTTATTAATATTTTAATTTTTCGATAAACCGCACTGAAGTATCCCTCCTAGTTTTTTCCTATCCTTGAAAAATAGTTTACAGCAAAGAACATGGTGAAAAAGAAAGTACTTTGAAATTTTCGAATGCTTATTTGCTGTAAAAGTTCTGGCTTAATTTTTTCATTTGTACTTTGAATTAAAATTTTCATTTTTAAAACTGAACCAAATGCGAACTGTACCAGAAATAATTGTGTGTAACATAGTCATTTGGGCTAACTATTTACTAGACCAGAATGAACTTCGGTATCCTGATTTGTTCTTCCTGATCTCCAAGAGGTAGAAGTATTCTTGTCTGTGTAAATTTATGTTAAAAACAGAGTTCTACTATCATTCGGAGTCCCAAGTCTCCTATTTAACACACTAGTACGGTTGATTTCGAAAGCCGGATCACGAGAGACCCGAACAATTACGTAGTAATTATTTTTAAAGAAAATTGAGAGACACAAAAAAAATGTTACGAATATTTCAATATACATTAAAAGATACATTTAAAGATATTTTTAAAGTATTTTGTGCTGCCTCTCATGCATTGTCTTTGTGAGTTGACTCTGAAACTAGTGGTAAGTTAAGTCGATCACGTCACAACCACCGGTGCACTCACACCTGCCTTACTAGAACTTCAACTCCCAGCCTTCGATCCCACGCACTTTGTTAGTTTCAAGCGTCTGCGTCATCGAGCAGGCTAATGCGGTGCATTCGAAACGAAGTTCAATTGTGAAAAAACAAAGTCCATGTGAAATACAAATGATTTCATCTACAAAAACATGAAGTACGTGTTCCTAACAAATAATAAAGAAAGATAATATTTTTCTTATTTAGGAAAGAAGATGCATAAATTAGAAATTAAAACACGTTTGAAGAAACGCTGGTCGACTGAAATTTTGAAACACACCATAACTTTCTTTGTACCACTCATACGAGAAATAAAAAGCAGTTCTTATGATTAAATAATAATAATAACCATAATAAAAAATAATATTAGTAGTAGTAATAATTATTATAATAATAATAATAATAATAATAATAATAATAATAACAACAACAATAACAACAACACATGGAGTCGAGGTTATCCTAGTATTCCACTTTCAATTTTGAGGAACAAGAAAGGGTGCTTCTGCAATGTCCATTTATATTAGTGTACACATTATATTTTGCCGGGTTGTCAATTGCTCTCCCATTGAGGTGCTCCTTTGGACATTCTTGAACGGTGATTCCCAGTGCTAGTGTAGTGCTATAGGCAAGCACAAAGTGAAAGTTCTGTCCGGCGGAGCAGAGTAGGCGCGGGGGCCGCGCGTGGCCAAGAAAGGCGTCCCGGCGCGGCTCAGTGCAGCGCGGCGCGGCGCCGGCCTGACTCACGCCCGGCCTTGGCGGCGCGGCGAGGAGCGGCGCGGGCGGGGAGGGGCGGGGACAGTCGGAGCTGGGCTGAGCAGAGTGGTCCGGGACCATGCACGGAGGGACGGCAGGAAACGGGGCGGAGCGGGGTGGGGCGTAGCGGGGTGGGGCTGGTGGGGCTGAGCGGGGTGGGGCAGAGCGGGGTGGGGCGGAGCTGGCGGGGAGCGGGGTAGGAGGGGCGGGCGGGGATAGACGGAGCGAGGCCGGGTCGAGGGGTGCGGGGTCATGCGCGGAGGGACGGTAGCAGACGGGGCGGAGTGGGGTGGGGCGGAGCGGTTGAGGAGGGGCGGGGACAGTCGGGGGCTGGACTGAGCGGAGTGGTCCGGGCCATGCGCGGAGGGACGGCAGGAGACGGGCGGAGCGGGTGGGTCGGAGCGGGCGCGGGGCGGAGCGGGGTGGGGCGGAGCGTGGGGCGGAGCGGGGTGGGGCGGAGCAGGGTGGGGCGGAGCGGGGTGGGGTGGAGCGGGGTGGGGCGAAGCTGGCGGGGAGCGGGGTAGGAGGGGCGGGGCGGGGATAGACGGAGCGGGGCCGGGCCGAGGGGTGCGGGGTCATGCGCGGAGGGACGGTAGGAGACGGGGCAGAGCGGGTGAGGAGGGGCGGGGACAGTCGGGGCGGAGTGGTCCGGGGCCATGCACGGAGCAGGAGACGGAGACGGAGCGGAGGGGGTGGGGCGGAGCGGGGGGAAGCGAGGCCAGGCGGGGTGAGGCGGGGCAGAGAAGGGCGGGAGGGCAGCGGGGCAGAGCGAGGCGGAGGGAGTGGGGACTGGGCGGGGCGGGAGGGTGCGAAGAATATTGGGGTGGGAGGGCGCGGGGCGGAACGGTGCGAGGCAGAGCTGGACAGAGCGTGGCAGAGTGGAGTAGGTGGGGTGGGGTGGGGCAGGGAGAGACTGGACGGGGTGAGTTTGGAACGGAACGAGGCGGGGAGGATCGGGGAGGGACGGAGCCGAGAAAGTCGGAACGGTGCGAGGTAAGTTTGGATGGAGCGGGGCAGAGCGGAGCGGGGTGGGGTGGGGTGGGGTGGGGTGGGGTGGACGGGGTGGGGTGGGGTGAGATGTGGCGGGGTGGGGTGGTTCGGGGACAGAGTGGGGCGGGGAAGGCCTGGACGAGGCGGGGAAAGTAGGCGCTGGGTGGGGCGGGGTGGGGTGAGGTGAGGCTAGGTGGGGAGGGGCTGAGTTGGGTTGGGTGGGACGGGGACGGGCCGGATGGGGCGGGGAGGGGCTCGATGAGTAGGGGTGGGTAGGGGTTGGGAGAGGTGGGGAGGGGCTGGGTGAGGCGGAGCGGGAAGGGCCAGATGGGGCGAGGAGGGGATGGGTGGGGAGGGGCGGGGAGTGGCGGAGAGGGGCTGGGTGGGGCGGGGATGTGCTGGGTGGGTGGGGAGGGGCTGGATGGGTGGGGAGGGGCTGGATGGGGTGGGGAGGGGCTGGATGGGGTGGAGAGGTGCTGGATGGGGCGGGGAGGGGCTGGATGGGGTGGGGAGGGGCTGGGTGGGGAGGAGGGGAGAGCGAAGGGCCTGGGCGAGCGTCAATGGGCGGGGTGCGGCGCAAGGGAGAAAGCGTAACTGCGAGATGAGTCTCATTTTCTGCTTTCACTGGAAAATTATTTCCATCCATACCATCATGAAAACCAACGTTCGTGCCAAAACTAATCATTGTTTATATTCTCATGAGAAATCAAAATAAATACTTACAGCTAATTTTACGACCATGGGAGGGAAATCCGTATTTTGTATCCTTGACAGTCTCATTAAAACGACAAATATGCTCCGTTTGACCAATATCAAAAAATATTGGAAATTTCCGTTGCACATTTATCTTTGGATTCACACAAATAAAACGAATTAAATAATCCATGATACTAATTGAAATTACTCTTTTACACATCACCATTACATTTTAAGTTCCTTTCCCGAGGAATCTTTCATATAAAATTTGTTTTCATTCTTAATTACTTTACCAATAATAAAATATTTAACAGATACTGCTTAAAGCATTCTAAACATTTTACAACACATTCTTTGCGAGCTTTTTTAACGCTGACGAGCCATTGGATCGATTTCTGAAGCAGTCTTACATTCGATTGCGAGCTTCTTCGAGCAACGAACGGCAGTGCGCTGCTATCCGATACATTCTGTAAAAATGACAAGTCGTGCGCTACAAATGATAGTCATAAACTTGAGAAAGAAAAGTTGTTTTGAAAAATATATTATCGACAGAAAACATTTCTTTCAACTGTAGAACTTCTTTGAAGCAATGAAAAAGACAAATTATTGCCATCGAAATTGGTTTTGTGTTACCGAATACCCCACAGCAGAGCACAACGTAGGCTTCTTGTATATTCCGAAATTTCACATTCTAAATGTAATATAACTTCGACTGTTGCGGCAACTTTATACACAAGAAACTACCATTCATTTTCTGACACTCATTTCGAAGCCAACTGAAGCAGACAAACTGTGCCTTCGAAACAGGTGTTGCAGACAATTGAACTTTTTTCTGTAGTTGAGGAAAATTATTTAAGCACACCCTCTTAGGTACTTACATGTCAAATTTACATATTTCCTTTCCTTAGAACCGAAATACCTCGTTTTTCTTCGCCTACATAGACGAACAAGCGAGCGACTGTTTCAGAATAAGACGCCATGGCTAAATTTGCCATATCGTAATTTGAGGACCTTCATTCAATTTTAACTCGCAGTTAATACTAAACCGATATCGAGTCGGAATTTAAAGCAGATCTCCAGGTGCCGGCAGAGACCTAGACGAGAGAAAGTAGAAGAGGACTAAAAAAAGACCTAGAGAATATCAGATCGCAAGCAAAAGGGAACAAGAGGGGAAGGTAGAAATTAGAATAATCACGCGCATATGGAGGGAAAAGAAGGATGCTCCGTGGGCTGAATAGTGGAATTCAAAGGGGCGAATTGGCGAAAGGGCAGAAGTGATAGGTGGACAGTGCGCAAGGCAAGTGGACGGAAACGACGGGTAAGGTGTGTTGAGATTGCGAAATATTTGGAGAGCTTTTTGACGAGATTGTGTCAAGGCAGCTAGGTCGAATTCAATCGCTGTCTGGAAGAGAATTCTAGCGGGCGGCTGCTCTGATCGGTAGTTTTCCGTCGTTTCTCCGATCAACACGAGGCGAATGCCGGAGCAGTACCTTACCAAACGGGCCACGGACCGCGCGCGATCTGTCCTTCCTCTTCCTTGTCCTATTCTCACCCCTTACACACACACTTACAATAACATGCACTACACTACCACATATTCCGGGAGACCGGTCGGGAGCTTAGAGCTTGTCCCGTCTGGGGCGGTGCTCCGCTGGTGGGAGAGTCCTGGATACGGGGAAACCCCACTAGCCGACGGTAGGTCGGCGCCGGATCTCGCCATCCAGCGGGGGAAGGTCACCGTCATTTCCCGAGAAGAAAAACACGCACTATACTAACGGGGCTAATGACCAAAGCAGTTGACGCGGTTGCACGGAAACTGCTTTGCTAATGACGCAAGGCAGTTGCCCGGAAACACGAAAAAATCAATCAATCAATCAATCAATCGTGTCAAGGAAACTCCTTATCGATTTTTCCGTGCAGTCTGGTCGTGAGGGCAGACTCTGAAACGACGGAAGTCCAGACTCTTAGAATTCCTCGACGTAAGAATTCATTCAGTATTGAAGAAATTGTCAGTGTTTCCCGTCTGGGAGAAAAGGAAATCGTTTTACTCTTGTTTTTTCTCTCGGAATTTGTGCGTGTGAACTACGTTTACGCGTCAACCAATCTGCTGAGATCGCAATCTCGATACTAACCTCACGCAATTGAATTGACTGTCAGTGCCGAATACTTACGCGTGCATTACCAGTTTCTTACACGAGCGTGGCAAGTCGCCACGAAACTTCTCGGCTTCCCTGGTTTTCAGACAATGTGATCCCATCGCGTCTTATTTGGAAAGAGCCAGGATTCTGCGAAACGGTGACCATATGCAATGTTGTGTATTCTGTGCGTTCCTGGTGTCTGGACTGTGGTGCGCTTTCATGGCTATCTTGGAAAGCAGTTCAAAACAGATCAAACACACGAAATGAATATTTTTCTCGCTGCAATCCAGCCAGCGGTTTTGAGCGAAAAATGAACAAAGTCGAACGTGGGTCGTTTAAAATGTATACCGTTTGCTGTTAATTCGGCCCAAAGAGTGGTTACAATTGATTGTACTCCAAGTACGGCGCCAAATTTGAATTCCATTGGCCACCTATGTGCCAACAGGGGGTGATTGGTATGAGGCGCGGGACGTGAGGTCAAAGGCAAGTAGACAAACGCAGATGTTCTGCATGGGGTTTCACCAGTCCTATCCTAGCGACTTTCATGTCCTTCGCAGAGGCCCCCACATGACTGTATGAACGACTGCTGATTCCGAGAGCGTCGTCTTATCAGATCGTCCTTGAGCGCTTGTCGTGTAGCACAAGTTACATCACGGGTGGAGGTGGGTTTTCCTCCCCCACCGGAACGTGGGAACCGACGACGACCTGCAGGTCACTTTGCGAGGTTATTTACTTATTTATTTTCGCATTTATTTATTTTCGCATTTATTTATTTTCGCATTTATTTATTTTCGCATTTATTTATTTTCGCATTTATTTATTTTCGTCAAAAACAGTAAGAAAGTGTGTGTGACATGGGGGAAAAGTGTATTCTGTACACGTTTTCTTGGGTACTTTACATATTAATGTTTTCCTAAAAAGCCTGATCCTCGAAGGCAGATCTTAAAATAATTTTATTACAACTTTTTCGCATTATTTTGTGTGAAATATAAACAATTTTTAAACAGTTTTATTCTCTGAAACAGCTTCAACAATTTTCTTTAACTTTTTCTCAGGTAGAGCAATAGACGCTAAAAAACTGCACTAGTTTCATTTTCGGTAGTAAATTCATTCACTTTCAAAAACTGCAAAAAAAACAACAACAAATTAACACTGGCGTCAGAAAGGTTGAGTATTTCAGTTGGACTGTTGTGGTACAGGGTAACATAAACAGCGTGCTAACCCCAACGACTCGAATTCCAGCGTGGAGAAAAAAAGACTGTTCAGAAGCACCTCATTCATATAGTATATAAATAATATTGCGTACCTGTCAGAAATAATGGGAGAATATACGTGCCGTTCTAGTATCAATAGTTTAAAATGGTCCAAATTACTCTCAAAATTACGGAAAACTACACTTTTTTTAAATGTACAAAAATCTTATAATCTAATTTTGTAATACATTCATTGACAAAAATCTCTTTTTTTCAATAAAATGTAAATGTAAACAATTTTGGAAAAACATGCTCTATTTGGCTAAAAATAAAGCAAAATATGTATTGCCGCACTGACAAAATTTTGAAAATGTCGGGGTATCATGTTAAGTTTATCCAAATATTAAAAGATCGTTTCAAATTCAAGGGGCCATGACATCAGCGAGATCAAACATTGAAAACACATTTCGTTAAAAAAGTACTGTTTAGGGGATAGTTTTTATAGCGGGGCAGACGGTTCGAATAATACATTTTTTGGTATCTGTGTCCCCCAAAATGCATTTTTCCTGTAAATATTTTTATTATTTTGTTGGGACTTTACAAAACTCTCTGGAAACGAGTCCTAGAAAGTATAAATTCCTATTTCATAAAGAATTGTAGGAATGCATACATAAATACTCATTTTCAAATCCAAAAGACGAGTCATGATTAGCGGCTTTACAGCACGTAACAATTTATCTTAACAAGCGACTCGGCGCAGAAGCGAAGGCATTCAAATTGTCCGCAATAACGTGCGGGAAGTATTATTTTCAACAAGAATGAGATCGTTTCTCTTTCTGAGAAGCGATTCTTTAATCGAGGCAAATGCAAGAAATTACCCCACCAAAACGCCGTTAGTTCCAGGGAAAAAATTACAAGCCTCACTCCGTAGCGTGCTCGAACGAAGGAGCGAGGGAACTGATAGCGAGATTGCAGGTGGTCTCTACTACAGAGCAAAAGTTCCTCTATTTCGTGGAACGAAAATTCTTTGGAATTCTTTAGAAAGAAACAAGCTAATTCATCAATATGCAGTGAAGCTCCTTTTATATTTTGATGAAATGTTTTTGCAGTTTACTCTTCGTAAGAAAAGGAAGAGAGGAATTACAATTAGTGGATCAATGCATTAAACCATATGCGAAATATGAAAAACTTCTAATAGAGTACTCTTTAATTAGTTCACGACTTATTTTAAGTGGATAGACTCATGCCATCAAGACCGCGTTTCATTCCGACCATGCAATTTTCGCTACGATCCTTTCATCATCTAGCTGAGAAAAAAACATATTACTCGGGTGACGAAACATGCATTGAATTCAGCTCGGAAGCTTCTTTTAGGCTTGAGGGTTTTTTAATTTTTTAACGACATGCAGGAAATCTACTACATGGGACAGCCGGCTTTACTTCACCCCCGAAGGGATTTTTTTTCCCCTCTCAGAAATTCACGGTTCCATTGGCGTTTGAACCTGGTGACGGGTATGGAGAGATTACTATAAGAAGGGACCGTCTTGACAGCTAGTGTTTGGTCATTATTGGGAATATGCAAGTTACGTCCATACTCTCATTTTGTAAGTTCGTTCCTCTACAATTCGCTCATTTGTAAATGGCTTCATCACTGTCTCTTGTAATGCCATCGTCCTGCATGACGTTCATTTGTTACCTAACCGATGAAAGTGGTCTTTTAATAGAGTAATTCTTCTATACAACCGCGCGATACGCTACCATTATCCCACCGAAACCACAACCAGAGTATTCTTTATGCCAGTCATCAGTTAATATTATTATTTACCGATAATATTTTTCCGTTTCGTACATTTGCCTTCGACGTTGGGAAGCGGTAGCTCAGTGTATCAACTGATGTCACTACAGCGCCTCTGACCGGGAGGTCCTAGGTTACACTCTCCACGGCAGCAGAATTTTCGACACTGGCTTTTCAGCTGGGTCGAATTCAGCCGATTTCTGGAGGAGAATTCTAGCGGCCGGCTGCTCTGATCGATAGTTTTCCGTCGTTTCTCCGATCAACACCAGGCGAATGACGGAGCAGTACCCTAACAAACGGGCCACGGACCGCGCGCGATCTTTCCCTCCTCTTCCTTGTCCTATCTTCTCCCCTTACACACACACTTACACTAACATGCACTACACTACCACATATTCCGGGAGACCGGTCGGGAGCTTAGAGCTTGTCCCGGCTGGGGCGGTGCCCCGCTGGTGGGAGAGTCCTGGTTAGGGGGAAACCCCACTAGCCGACTGTAGGTCGGCGCTGGATCTCGCCATCCAGTGGGGAAGATCACCGCCATCACCCGAGAAAAAAACATGCACTACACTCACGGGACTAATGTCCAAAGCAGTTTACGCGCCAGGAAACACGAAAAAAATCAATCAATCAAACGTTAGGAAGCGCTGCAGTTCCTTGCCACGACTGTCGCCGAGGGGGATGTCGTGCGGGAAGCCGACGCCAGGGGCAGGCGCGCTGGGAAACGCAGCCCCCTCGCTCCGTTCGCCTCGAAGCGCGTCTACCGGTCCGAGGGCGGCCGCCGCAGCAAAATTGCTTCACAGCGCCTTCCCTCCGAGTGCAGAGGGCGTCGTTGGCCCGAGTGCAGCCGTCCCCTCCGCTCCGGCGCGGCGCCGCGGCCCCTTCAGCCACGCGACGCTCCACCGACAGAACAATTGCCGGCGGCTCCGCGCTTGCGTCAACACGCGGCCTCGGCACGGCAGCCTGCGCCGCTTTGCTGGCCCTGCCGCCTTCTCTGGCCCCACCGCACAACGAACGCTCACGAAATAATGCTACATTTCCAACGCAATATTTTACGTGTGATTCAATCATAAACAGGCTACACTTGGCTTCCCCAACACTTCAGCTTTGTCAATCATTATTAAAACGTTCAGTCATTCGTGATATAATTTGTGTTTAATTCAGATTGACCTTGGTGGTATAGTGGTTTTCATGCCGGGCTACTGATCCCAAGTTCGCGGGTTCAAAGTCGGGGGGAATTATTTGAGGTGTTAAAAATCAACAGCATGTATGCAGAGACAATTTTGCATCCATCAGAGTTTCGATTTGAATTATCAGATAAGATTGCGGATATTGTATCTAGGCGTGAGCTATCTGGCATTCAAATCTAACGTTAAAATTGGCGTACTATCGACCCTAGGGAGAGCAATGGCGAACTACCCTAGGTAAACTTGTTCAGGACAAGTCTCAAAAGAAGGCGCTAAAGGCGTCTGGAGACAAGTCTACGCACAAATATGTGTATGGCAGTAAAATAAGAAAAAAAAGTATGTTAATAAATGGGGCAGAGTGATATTAGAAACAATTATCCATTTTTGAGTTCCCAAGCCGATATGCGAAGCAATCATTTTGGGTGTAGGTACGAGTATTTTTCTCCTTCCCAGAAGGCAGAGCGCTTCCACATCCAATCTCTACTCTCTTCGTCCAACGCCTCACAAGTCTCCTTCATCTTGTGAAGGCTGTGCGCGCTAGACTTGCAGAGCGCAATCATGAAATATCCGTTACTGCTACTTGAAGCAGCAAAGCTGCGAGATGAAACTGTCGCCAATGAGCGACACAAGAGGCGTTCGCACCCTCCGCACGTCCGCCCCCCTCCCCCCCTCCCCCCCTCGGGAGCCCTCAGCGTCGCGCCTTGATGAGCTCCCCCCTCCCCCCGCGCCCACCGCCTTCGTCACCGCCGCCTCAAGGTGCTCGCGCGGAGGGGAGAGCAAATAGAGCTCGTTTCCCTCCGCGCCGCGACAAACAGCGACGGAACGTTCCGTTCATACGCGGCCTCTTAGTTACATCTGCATCCCGGCGCTTATTTGCGCGCTCGCTTGCGCTCCGAAGAGGCAAATGTGAGATATTTACGTACATTCGACTACACCCGGAACTAAAAAAAAGTGTTTTCTAAAAGAACATCGCCACTAAAGTATTATGTGTAGTAGAATGTAGCGTGTCTGTGCACGTGTGTTTGCATGTGTAAGTAAGAGAGAACGAGAGAGAGAGACAGGAGAGAGAACGAGAGAGAGAGACAGGAGAGAGAACGAGAGAGAGAGAGACAGGAGAGAGAACGAGAGAGAGAGAGAGACAGGAGAGAGAACGAGAGAGAGAGACAGGAGAGAGAACGAGAGAGAGACAGGAGAGAGAACGAGAGAGAGACAGGAGAGAGAACGAGAGAGAGACAGGAGAGAGAACGAGAGAGAGACAGGAGAGAGAACGAGAGAAACAGGAGAGAGAACGAAAGAGAGAGACAGGAGAGAGAACGAGAGAGACAGGAGAGAGAACGAGAGAGACAGGAGAGAGAAGGAGAGAGAGAACGAGAGAGAAGGAGAGAGAGAACGAGAGAGAAGGAGAGAGGAGAGAGAGAGAACGAGAGAGGCAGGAGAGAGAGGCAAGAGAGAGGCAGGAGAGAGAGAGGCAGGAGAGAGAACGAGAGAGACAGGAGAGAGAACGAGAGAGACAGGAGAGAGAACGAGAGAGACAGGAGAGAGACAGGAGAGACAGGAGAGAAAGGGAGAGAAATTTCTTATGTTCCTTTTCTTTTGTTATTTAAGGTCGCGTCAACATCTAAGCCATTAGCGAGCACTATTGAAGTTAACGATATGATAACTATGAAGATGAAACGATAGGGTGATGATAAGAGGGGAGAAGACAAACACAATACAACCACGCCCGTGGCGGGACTCGAACCCGTGACCCTTCAATCCGAGATCGCTACGACACTACTGCCTTGGCGATCTCGACCACCGGATCGGCTATTTATTTCTTTGTTCATTGGATAACTCCATCTTTTGAAAATATCAACGTACGTTAGAAAGATTTTTTCAATTCTTTCCTATTTACCTAGAAAACATTGCGTTGTGTAGATACATTCCTCCAATACTGGGAAAGGTTTCGAAACAGTAGTGTATATATATATTCCCACCCCCAAGTAAATATAGTATTTCGCGAAACAGAACAACGTCTTGTAACATCACTAACACTGCTTGATCACATGCGATTCAAACATAACTAGAAAGATAGGGAAAAAATCCTAACTAATTTCGGAAAGTAGAAATTCGTTCATTTATACTTTATTGCAATGTATTACATTACATTATAAAATATTTTAATTCTTTATTTTGATAATAATATTCATTTTTTATACTTTTTCACGCTAATCAGTGTTTCGCAAAAAAATCGACATTTTAAACTACGTCTTTAAGTTTGAAATAAAAAAATCCTTCAATTTTCTTCTGACAATTTCTAAATAATCCAATTTTTAGAAACATCTTGTTGGTGTTTGCACAAAGCTAATGGAATGACATATTAAAAATGATGTAATAACCAAAAACAAAAAGGTTCCAAATTTTCGCCACTGCCATGGCGAAAGTGCGGGTGATGCACACTAACCCACCGAAATGACGGCTTGTTAACGAACGCGCGTCAACTTGTGGTAAATACGATAGCGCGCTCGACTAAATGTTCCAGGAATTCATCTGACATGTGTCTGGGAATTTTCCTGAATATGCAATGTTACGCTGCCAGAACAGAGTACTGAGAACAGTTGACGCTGAGCAAGTGTGGCCTAGAAACAAAAAGAGCTCTTAATTAGGGAGTCGGCTTATAGTTCGATATTCTACATTTTAGGAAAAATATCTTGGGTATATTATATTTTTTTATTACCTCTCCATCTTGGACAATAAGCGAAATAAACGAAAACCGAACCAATAGTAATACATATTTGTTCTTGTTTTGGTCTAACAATATCCCTGAAAACCCAACAACGGCAATAATATTGTAACTAGGAGGGATATTCTAGGCGGGAGCAGCGACACGAAATGGACATGTACCAACTGCATCCCGTGGTCATGTTTTACACAGCCGTTTACCTCCCTCCTCAAAAAGGTATAGACTGCATCCTGTTTCTTTTTCCTCCTTAGTACTCAGATTGATTTCCACAATTACCGAGGTCAGCTTAATATTAATTGATCGGTTATAATTCATCTACTTCTGTATGTCTACTTTGTCAAAACTACTTCTGTCAAAAAACATTTGCATGTACTTTTAAAGCACTGCCGTTGAAAACTGCCGCTTAAAAGTTTATGGAAATAAAACTTGAAACCTCCTATCATGAACTTCATCTCTCGTCGCTGCTAGGTGCTGGGTTGTAGGCGGGCGCACCTCGCGGTCGTAGCTTCTCCACTAAATTAATTAAAGAGCGTTTTTCGCTTGCGATGAAAATTGGTAGTTTAAATGTATAATGTGTATCTCCATCCTCTTTAGTCCACTGAAATAACAATGATCAAACAAAGCTTAGCATGAGAAGCTTCCACACCGGCCTCGCTCCATGTCACAATACCCCTTGTAAAGTTGCAGTTCATTCATTCCCTTCATTCTGAACATATCCGCTTCAGAACAGAGTTCGTATCTACGGATGCGTCACGTTTCAACTATCTCCTTTTTATTACATTACTAGCTGACCCGGCGAACTCTGTTCCGCCTTAACAGCCGGTCCCATCTTTTTCTCGCGTCGCACTCACTGTGAGAAACTGTACTATCCTTGTTGCACTGCGTACGTGCAAAAACGTGCGTTCTCACACAGGAACGCTGTCGAACGGGATAAACAGTATCCTATGTCCGTCTCCTGGCTCTAAGCTTCCTGCTCACCAATTTTCAGCCAAATCGTACAGCCGTTCTTGAGTTATAAATAGTGTAACTAACACGACTTTCTTATATATATATATATATATATATATATATATATATATATATATATATATATATATATACATATATACACTACTGTTTGTGGAAATTGCAACACCAAGAACGAATGGATCTAGGGAAATGATATTCAATGTACTGTGCACCCATGCCACAGGCACTACATTATTTCATTTGCAGTACCATCAAATACATGGATACATGCCAAGTCAGTAAGTTGTGAAGCCACCACGCGCATCCACAAGAGCCTGTACACGGCGCGGCATTGAGCTAATAAGAGTCTGTATCGCTTCTTGTGGCAGGTCCTGCCATGCTCCTTCAAGCCGCGTCCAGAGTTCGGCGGTGGAAGCTGGCGGAGGTGCCTGGCGGACCAGCCTCTGGGAAAGCATGCTCCACACATGTTCAATTGGCGACATGTCAGGTGAACGAGCCGGCCACGGAAGGAACTGTATCTGGTGTTCATTGAACACACGTTGCACGATGCGAGCGATATGGGGTCGCGCATTGTCTTGCTGGAATATCGCTCCAGGCGAGCGTTGTACGAAGGGCACGACCTCCGCCCTCACGACTTCCTCGATGTACCGGTGGGCGTTGCGATTTCCCTCAATGCGGAGTAGGCGGGTCCGTGAGTGGTAGCCAATGGCACCCCATACCATTACACCGGGTGTTGGGCCGGTATGACGCTGGCGAATGCATCCCTCCAGGTTGCGTTCACCGCGATGTCGTCGAACACGTATACGATCGTCGTTATTGGACAAATTGAAGCGGGACTCGTCGGAAAAGATGACTTGCTGCCACTCAGCCCGCCAATGTCGATGTTCGACGCCCCACAGATGTCGGAGGCGTCTGTTGTCGAGAGTCAGTGGAAGGCGCAACAAGGGGTGGCGAGCAATCAAGCCCCTTTGCACAAGACGGCGCCGAACACTGCTGGCGGACATGCTGTGACTTGTCACTGTATTCCACTGCTGCGCTAACGTGGTGGATGTCGCTGTGCGATCGGTGATGGCCATACGGTAGAGGTGTCGATCTTCCCTCGCCGTAGTGTGATAGCGAGGCCCTGTCCCACGCTGGCGGTGGGTACGACCTTCCGCAGACCACTGACGCCATGTTCGCATGATGGTACTGGCGGCTCGTCCCAGACGTGTGGCAATCTGACGGTAGGACAACCCAGCTTCTCGCATCCCAACGACCCTGCCCCAGTCGAAGTCCGTCAAGTGTTCGTACTGCACTCGCTGTCCGCGACCAGGCATGGTGTGACTTACAGACAACTTGTGCGAGCCAAGGGTCGACCTGTCACTGTTTGTAGCCTCTCCAAGGCGCCTCTATTTATACCCGAACATGGTGCGATAAGCCGTCCCTACGTCGCAACCACGTGACTGGCGGCGTTGTAAATGTAATCACCTGGCGATCTCAATGTCACAAACTTATCCACGAAATGCGATGCGTTCAATGCCGCTCCTTCGCGGTGTTGCAATTTCCACAAACAGTAGTGTATATATATATATATATATATATATATATATATATATATATATATATATATATATAGATTACAGCACTTAGCTTCTTTCCTCTAACTGAACAATATTTACAGCTAGTGCAATGCTTCTCTATTGCAGTGTATTATACAACACCCACTGCCGGTCACGTAACTCTTAATCACGGTTTACGCTACGCCGTGCATAAATGCTAATAAATTAAAGACTTTCTGACTAGTGTGGATTAGGACATTGTTGCCAAGTATCCTCGGTTGCCACGTAAACGTTTTCTCTCAAATTTGAGCATGCGTTCGCTATGACATTGTCTTGGAGAAATATGAATTACTTGTCCGAGATTCAAGTAATAATTCCGGCCGATATTTCACAATCGCAGGGCCAGAATAGTTGTATTCAGTAAAGACGCACGTAATCCTTGACTGTGCGGCGGGTTGTGTGGATTTCAGGGGTGCTTGAATCGTCATAAACGAATAAATCATCAACAACGCTCTATGTTCGATTTAATTCACACTACTCTTTAAACACTCCCATTACTAATAAAAACAAAGTGTGAACATTTCAACGAAATCGATTGATTAATTTTTTGCGATTATGTGTGACACACATACGCACACATACACACACACACACACAGAGAGATAGTACATGAGGGACTTAATTGACAATAGTAGGTTATATAGATATGCAAAAGTGTTACATTGTGAAGTGAGGTGTCGTGCAGTGTAGAGCAGAGAAATAAAGAAGGAAGTGATTAAAGGATCGTAGTGAATTGAATTGAAGTGGAGTGCCACTGCAGTGTAGTGTTAATTGTGCAAATATTCAGTGCGAATTTAGATTATAGAAGTTTCTTTTTCTTAATATAACTTAGTGTTTAATGAATATGTTTTTATATTATTGTTTTTGTTATTATTATTATTATTATTATTATTATTATTATTATTATTATTATATTATTATTATTATATTATTATTATTATTAATTTTATTATTAGAGCCTCTAGGATGGCTCATGTGCAGCGTACTAGCTTCCCGTGCTGTTGTCCCGGGTTCGATTTCTAGCGGGGGCAAAAATAGTTATAGCTCTCCTTTCAAATCGTCCCTGTTTCTGTAGGTGTGTAATGAAGAAAACCTCAAGCAGTCGGATCTTGCTAGTTACAGTGAAGAGAATATGCCGTGTTCGCCTCATGTCACTCTTACACCCAAGCACGGGAATTTAACTAAGCCCGGGCATGGGGGCCACCGGTATCTAGCTGTCAGAGTCTGACTACCGTACCAATAACGCCAAATACGTCATTTATTATTATTATTATTATTATTACTATTATTATTATTATTATTATAATATTACATTATTATATTATTATTATTGTAATACAGTTTTTATTATTTTTATTAGTACCATTATTATTATATTTTTATGTTAGTTAAATTACTTTATTTATGCCACCGGATTATACCCAATTGCAGCCTAAATACATTTATCTTTATTCCTCTATATTCGTTGTCACAAAGGCATCAGCTGCCTGGGCCGTCGCCGCAGCCGCCTTCCCGTCTTCCTCGTGCAGGGCGAGGCCTCCTGCGGCCGACTTCTTTCTGATCTCGTTAGCCGCGCTGGGGGCAGGGGGCGGGGTCTGGGGTGGGGGCGGACGGGGGCGCGCCGCCAGACAACGAGCTGTGGATTCTGGGCCGATGTGACGGGCCTGCGTAAAGGGCCCGGCCGGCGCAACCTCCGCGCCCTGAAAATTGAAACGCGCGGGGCGTCGCCCGGCGCCGCACACTGTTGCCAACTGTCCAAAAACCTGGTCATAATTAACAGCTATGCATAAATCACTACGAAATTGAGTATAATATGGTTTGTAATAATTCTGGTAGGTATCTGGCTATTAAGGAGTATATTATGCTTTTGGGGGGTTGCTGATTACGAATTTGATGTCAAAATTCAAAAATTCAAAATGGCGGTTCAAATATTTAAAAATAAAGCAGATTTCTGTAGAACTGTGTATTTAAGTAGTTTAGAAGTAGCTGATTGTGAATTTCAGGTCAAAATTTAAAATGTCGGATTCAATACTCACAAATTAAATGGATTTGCGTGAAACAATTTAAGGATTATCAGAGTTGCTGATTAGATTACGAATTTTATGTCACAATTTAAAAATTCAAAATAATATTTAATTGTATTTATTACGTAATAAAATACTAAACAATGAATAATTTTTATACATCGATTTATATAATTAATTACTTATTACTCTGTATATTTTTGAATTGTGGCTAGGTTTTTGGTCAGTTGGCACTAGTGTGCGCCGCCACGTGGCTCGGGACGAACGACCGTTCGCTCGACGGGGGCTGCACGCGCCGGAGGCGGAAGCGAGTCATCTCGCGACGAGCATTGACGCAAAGGTGAAATATGTGCGAATGATCCGGAGGGAGAACGTTCGACAAATATAACACCACAGCGATAGCACTGCCAATGAAGAAAGAGTCGGTGAACGCGTTGTTACAAAATGCGGAATGCATTTCCATTTGCACAATCCACAAATGACCGCTCTTGTGCCATAGGAAAATGACTCAAGGGGAAGCAGGTGCAGACAAGATGCGAACCTGCATGTCTCGAATGAGAAGTGGAGGGGAGAACAGGTCAAGTAACATCTACGTGCCGAATGGCACGTGCTTGGATAGAAACGTCAAATTAATAATATTCTGTAATCGTCATCCTGCCAACGTCCATTTTGTATTCCCCACGAATAAAGGACGGCGTGAAGTGTAAAACCAACTATGTAGTCAAAGTTTAAGCATTGCACTGCAAAATGTGTAATTTTTTAGAACTTTAAGTACAAGGGTTGAGATAAATATCTTAAGAAAAGCAGTGTATACATTATTTGCACACAAAAACAGCCAAAAAAACGAGAAAGAAAGTTGCATTTAAAACGGTGACATCGTTTATAATGAAGAAGAAACTCATGGAAATGTTCCTGGTTTAGGGAGACCTCGGCGATTATCTAGTGAAACAGACTTTTCGAGGTATTACGTTTGACATTCGAGTGTTCGATGAGGTCAGTTTCTGTCACATTTCCCAACACACACCAAGTCGGAATGCGGTCGGGATGACTTCAGCGCATCCTCCTTCCTTCTTGCGTAGAGAGAACTAAAACGATATTCCTCCAGTGGGTCGTACATCAGGTCCCTCTACTGTCTCGTGCCGGCCCGCCTCCACTGCGAGTGCGTCGCAGGTGGGGCGTCTGGCGGGGTAGGGGTAGGGGAAGAACGAGGGAGGGGAGGGGAGGATCGCCCGGGGCCTGACAGACGCCACGGCCGGTGCGCTCTCGTTAACCGCTTGATGAGACCGCCTCAGGCGATTCAGCGGCACCTCGGAGCTGCCTCGCTTCGCCGCGCCCCGCCCCGCCCCCAACCGCCCCTCCCCTCCCCTGCCCGCCCCTCCCCTGCCCGCCCCGCCCCGCCACGCCACGCCACGCCACGCCACGCCACGCCACGCCCCGCCCCGCCCCGCCACGCCCCGCCACGCCACGCCACGCCACACCCCGCCACGCCCCGCCCCGCCCCGCCCCGCCACGCCCCGCCCCGCCACGCCACGCCCCGCTCCTCCCCGCCACGCCCCGCCACGCCACGCCCCGCCACTCCCCGTCACGCCACGCCACGCTCCGCCTCGCCACGCCCGCCCCGCCACCGCTCCGCCCCGCCAGGCTCCGCCCCGCCACGCTCCTCCCCGCCACGCTCCTCCCCGCCACGCTCCTCCCCGCCACGCGCCTCCCCGCCACGCTCCGCCCCGCCACGCCCGTCACGCCCCGCCACGCCACGCCACGCCCCGCCACGCCACGCCACGCCCCGCCACGCCCCGCCCCGCCCCACCACGCCACGCCACGCCCCACCCCGCCACGCCACGTCACGCCCCGTCACGCCCCGCCACGCCCCGCCACGCCCCGCCACGCCCCGCCACGCCACACCCCGCCACACCCGCCACGCCCCGCCACGCCCCGCCACGCCACGCCCTGCCACGCCCCGCCACGCCACGCCCTGCCACGCCCCCGCCACGCCCCGCCCCGCCACGCCACGCCACGCCACGCCACGCCACGCCCCGCCACGCCCCCCAAAACCCCCTAGCCCGGCACACCTGTGCGGCCCACAGAAGCGAACAACGGCCCAGGGTTCTGTGCCCAGCGGGAGACAATTGCGTTTCACGGTTAGCTCGCGCTGACGCCGCTCGCCAACTTGGTTGCACTTGCACGCCACACTCCATTCGTCGCAAAACAGAAGTTTCAATCAGCCCTGCCGCGACAGAGAAATAAACAACAATGACGAATACCTCTGGGTTCTAAAGGAAGGTGGGAAGAGTAGGAGGATAAGAAAATAAAACTACTGGAGCTGCAACACCTACTTTCTCGCTTCAGTAAGTTCGGTTGAAATATGGACAAAGTTAAAAATAAAATTTTCTAAGCAACAGCTTTCAATTTTTTCTTTGCACTTTTCGTATGAATAATGATGAACGAACTACTATTACATAAACGAAATTACTTAAACTCCATTTTGATGTAATCTTTTGATTTTTTTTCAAAATTACACAAATGTACTTTCTTGTTGTTAATATTTTCATTACAGGCGATTTGTATATATCATTGTGTTTGAGTACAGGTGCTTGAAATTATTTGAAAATTTTCCTGACAACTCTAAAATTTTAGGTAAAAATAAGCTTGAAAGTTTATATTATATAATAGAAATATACTATTAAAAATGTATGTATGTACACACATTTTTATTAAAAAAATTGAAGCCAGTTATAAGAATATGTCGTTTAAGCTTTCTGAAAATGGAAAATTTCAAGGCTATTTTTACCTAAAATTTTCGAGTTGTCAGGAATTTTTTTAATGTATATATATATATGTGTGTATATATATATATATATATATATATATATATATATATATATATATATATATATATATATATATATATATGACCAGGTTTTACCTTTGTATATTATTCTTAATGTCATATTTCTATTCTACCTGATGGTGATCAAAAAATTGAGAAAACGTGAAAAAAATGTTTTTTACGCACGAACTGATGGCAGGTGAAAAGGATGTGGAGCAGAGCTGTAAAGCCCGCCCAGAAACTGTCTAGGACGAGAAAGCATGCGCCATTCTGTAGCAGCAGCAGCAGGTACCTTTTCTCCGGGCTGCGATGGCCGAAGGCACCTCCCCCCCCCTGCCCCACCCTGGCGTAACGAGATCAGTGCGGGACGTCGCGCACTAACAACACTAATTACGGTGGCGCCGCTCCTCCGAAGATAATGCCCGGATATTTCTTCCGGGCGCACACCGACTGCAACCCAACCCGTTTACCTACCTCCCCAAAAAGGCTGAGCCCATCTCGCACCCCCTTCCGTGTTCTTCCTTAGTATGAGAATTGATTTCGACGATAACCGTCTGCAGATGAAATATTGTTAAAAAACAAAAAAATGTGGGAGTATTTCAATTATTGATTGATTGATTGATTTTTTCGTGTTTCCGGGCGCGACAACTGCTTTGGTCATTAGTCCCGTGCATTTAATCACTGTGATAGATTATAATGTATCCAGTTCTGTCTGATTTCAAGAAATATTTGCACGTCCTTTTAGAGCAGTGCCAACGTTGAAAACAACAGTTTAAAGTTGGTGGAAAGTAAACATGAAATCACATTCCAGGAGCATCTTCATACCTATTTGAATTAACATGCGCAATTCCAAAGATTCTATCATGTTCACCTGTTTTTGAGGTTTTCCCTGAACTGGTACGAGAACATTCGTATGCGGTTATGAAAGTAAACTTAACAAAAATTGAAGATCTTGGCTGTCCGGGTGACGCCGCGTTGAGGGCAGAATTGCCGACGTCTTCCGATTCACCGGTTGAACGAAACGGGATGAGTAGGGCTACACCTGCTAAAGTGACGCAAAGTGAAAGGGGATGAGGGAAAACTGACCGCGGGATGGAGTCGGGCGATTCCCAAACACTGAACGAAACGGGAAGAGTCGGGCTATGCCTTCTGAGGCGACGAAAAGTGAAAGGTAAATGAGGGAAAACTGACCGTGGGATGCAGTCGGGCGATTACCAAACACTCGCTGGACGAAACGGGACGAGTCAGGCTACACCTGAAGTGACGAAAAGTGAAAGGGGATGAGGGAAAACTGACCGCGAGATGCAGTCGGGCGATTCCCAAACACCGGATGAACGAAACGGGATGAGACGAACTACACCTTCTGAGATGACGAAAAGTGAAAGGGGATGACGGAAAACTGACCACGGGATGCAGTCGGGCGATTCCCAAACACCGGATGAACGAAACGGGATGAGACGAACTACACTTTCTGAGATGACGAAAAGTGAAAGGGGATGACGGAAAACTGACCGCGAGATGCAGTCGGGCGATTCCCAAACACCGGATGAACGAAACGGGATGAGACGAACTACACCTACTGAGATGACGAAAAGTGAAAGGGGATGACGGAAAACGGACCGCGAGATGCAGTCGGGCGATTCCCAAACACCGGATGGACGAAACGGGACGAGTCAGGCTACACCTGAAGTGACGAAAAGTGAAAGGGGATGACGGAAAACTGACCGCGAGATGCAGTCGGGCGATTCCCAAACACCGGATGAACGAAACGGGACGAGACGAACTACACCTTCTGAGATGACGAAAAGTGAAAGGGGATGACGGAAAACTGACCGCGAGATGCAGTCGGGTGATTCCCAAACACCGGATGAACGAAACGGGATGAGACGTACTACACCTTCTGAGATGACGAAAAGTGAAAGGGGATGAGGGAAAACTGACCACGGGATGCAGTCGGGCGATTCCCAAACACCGGATGAACGAAACGGGATGAGTCGAGCTACACCTTCTGAGATGACGAAAAGTGAAAGGGGACGACGGAAAACTGACCGCGGGATGCAGTCGGGTGATTCCCAAACACCGGATGAACGAAACGGGATGAGTCGAGCTACACCTTCTGAGACGACGAAAAGTGAAAGGGGATGTCGGAAAACTGACCGCGGGATGCAGTCGGGTGATTCCCAAACACCGGATGAACGAAACGGGATGAGACGAACTACACCTTCTGAGATGACGAAAAGTGAAAGGGGATGACGGAAAACTGACCGCGAGATGCAGTCGGGCGATCCCCAAACACCGGATGAACGAAACGGGATGAGTCGAGCTACACCTTCTGAGATGACGAAAAGTGAAAGGGGATGAGGGAAAACTGACCGCGGGATGCAGTCGGGTGATTCCCAAACACCGGATGAACGAAACGGGATGAGACGAACTACACCTTCTGAGATGACGAAAAGTGAAAGGGAATGACGGAAAACTGACCGCGGGATGCAGTCGGGTGATTCCCAAACACCGGATGAACGAAACGGGATGAGACGAACTACACCTTCTGAGATGACGAAAAGTGAAAGGGAATGACGGAAAACTGACCGCGGGATGCAGTCGGGTGATTCCCAAACACCGGATGAACGAAACGGGATGAGACGAACTACACCTTCTGAGATGACGAAAAGTGAAAGGGGATGACGGAAAACTGACCGCGAGATGCAGTCGGGCGATTCCCAAACACCGGATGAACGAAACGGGATGAGTCGAGCTACACCTTCTGAGATGATGAAAAGTGAAAGGGGACGACGGAAAACTGACCGTGGGATGCAGTCGGGCGATTCCCAAACACCGGATGAACGAAACGGGATGAGTCGAGCTACACCTTCTGAGACGACGAAAAGTGAAAGGGGATGACGGAAAACTGACCGCGAGATGCAGTCGGGCGATTCCCAAACACCGGATGAACGAAACGGGATGAGACGAACTACACCTTCTGAGATGACGAAAAGTGAAAGGGGATGACGGAAAACTGACCGCGAGATGCAGTCGGGCGATTCCCAAACACCGGATGAACGAAACGGGATGAGACGAACTACACCTTCTGAGATGACGAAAAGTGAAAGGGGATGACGGAAAACTGACCGCGAGATGCAGTCGGGCGATTCCCAAACACTGGATGAACGAAACGGGATGAGACGAGCTACACCTGAGATGACGAAAAGTGAAAGGGGATGACGGAAAACCGACCACGGGATGCAGTCGGGCGATTCTCATCCGCGAGGCATCTGCTGCGTTGGCACTGGCCTGCGAACCCCTGCGAGTCGAGGGCAGCCTTGCATTCGCGCAATGTAATGGAAAGGTAAATGGGGGCACGGCCGATTGCTCCGTCATAAAGTTAATATGCATTCAGACTGACGCATTATGAATGTTCGCCAGATTCATGGCAAATGTCAAACAGAGCATTAGAATTCTTTAATAATTTTAAATATTTTATTGCGCTTTTAAAAAAGCAATAATCGGATGATAAATTATTGGGGTATCAATATTTATGCAGTCGATCACATAAAAAAAAATGTTTCAGCAATATTAAAGGCATATCGTTCTACAGGATGAGCCATGTAAAGCTGAACTCATTAATAAACCGCTGCCCAACACTGTTTACAAAAGATACTCACACAACTAGAGCAACTAGTGAATGTTATGCTACTACTGATTTTTGCAGCCGTCTGGCTGATGGTTACAAGTCAGAGCTATATACGTTTCACTGCAGATCAGTATTGTGAGAGCAGTTGTTCTATTCTGGATAGGATAGCCATAGTCCAGGTCTATATTCGTTCTTAGTAGTTCGTGGTTTGAAGAAGCATGTCCAGTATTTGTTGAAAACTTTCTCAATGCCAGTCCGCCAGCGAAGAGTGGCCAGGACAAATTATTGATAAATGGGGTAGAACAGATTTGGTTTCAAAAATGCAAAACAAAATACACAACCTTATGTTAAGACTCTACAAAGCCAATATTGAAAGAAGAATTACTGCCAGTGTAAAAAACATAATTAAGCAAGTTATCATTTGATGTAAAAAATGCATCTTGTAAATTTTTTCATGAAATGATAGTGAAAACATACCGCATTACAACTGCAAAAATTGAAGAGGTAGGAGAATTGAAACGAACTGATTTATGCAACTGACTTCTCGAAAACATTATCGACAGGCATGATTTCATGTACTCGATCAGGTCAATGCACAGGACACCAGGTGCAGGATGGCAATAAATCCTCACCAGATATTTGAGGGATCACTTCATGATAAGAAAATTCGTGTTTGGGTGGCTGTTTCCGGTAATCCTATACTGAGTCCAATATTTTATTTAACCGGACTGTCTATACACAATTTTCGAAGAATTTGATATATAATTAACTGATAATAAAAAAGAATATAGCTTCTTCCAACAAACGTGCAACATTTTCAGTGTTTCACAGAAGCCCGATCATGCAACTTTCACAAATGAATTAACGCTCAGGGGAGGATAGTGAGGGTGTACTTGCGATTTTTTTTCATTTAGGGCTACTGAAAGAAGAGAGTTTGAGAACATAATGCTCCCAATATTGTTGAACAGAAGGTGAACATCCAACGAGAAATCAACGCAACTGACCACGACCTTGCTTCGACACGCATCACTCGGGTTAGCCTTTAACCTGCGGCCTGCTCTTCTCATTGCCCTCATTTTAGTGCATCAACTGATGTCACTGCAGCGCCTCTGACCGGGAGGTTCTAGGATCCCGTCCTGACGGCGGCAGGATTTTCGGCACTAGCTTGTCAGCTAGGTCGCTGTCTGGAAGAGAATTATAGCGGCCGGCTGCTCTGATCCGTGGTTTCTCCGATCAACAACAGGCGAATGCTGGAGCAGTACCCTACCAAACGGGCCACGGACGGCGTGCGCTCTTTCCTTCCTCTTCCTTGTCCTATCCTCTCCCCCTTACACACACACACACACACACACACACACACACACAGTTACACTAACATGCACTACACTACCACATATTCCGGGAGACTGGTCGGGAGCTTAGAGCTTGTCCCGCTGGTGGGAGAGTCCTGGTTAGGGGAAACCCCACTAGCCGACAATAGGTCGGCGCCGGATCTAGCCATCCAGCGGGGGAAGATCACTGCCATCACCCGAAAAAAACGTTCACTACACTAACAGGACTAATGACCAAAGCAGTTGACACGCTCGGTAACACGAAAAAAATTAATCAATCAATAATCGAATTACACCCACACTTTTTTTGGCTTTTAACAATATTTCATCGCAGGCGAATCTACAACGTCCATTCTACAAATTCTCTTATTTCGTTCTGGATTCTTCTTTACCCCCGCTGGTTTTACAAGCAAGTTCTTTCTTCTCGTATCCCTGTATTTTTCACGTCAATCCCTAGACTAGAGTGCCGGCTCCTCACCTTGTTAGCAGCCCAGCACGCGTCACGAGTCGGGAGGAATGCTTGCCAACCTCTGCACCTAACTGGTTAAGCCGGGAGGGGCGGCGCGCGGCGCCGGCAGACATAACGCTGATGAAACGTTAAACGCGCGTAAAATGCCGTGAATCATTTAGTGCTGCGGAAACTAGCGGTTTAACGACCGCAGGAGCCTCTTCACATCCCCCACTCCACCCCTACCCCCCGTCTCTGCGAAGACGCGCGAGCACCAGAGGGCGCCACTGGCGTTGGCTGCTCGACGATGAGCGCGCGTGTATTTTAACGCGAGCGTGTATTTAGACGGGAACTATGTTGGCCAATGTCTGCTAACTCGCACAAAATCCGTTTACTAGACGTCCGAATGGATTGATTGACACGGAAAGATTGATTTTTTCGTGTTTCCAGGCGCGTCAACTACTGTGGTCATTAGTCCCGTTAGTGTAGTGCGTGTGTTTTTCTCGGGAGATGACGGTGATCTTCCCCCGCTGGATGGTGAGATCCGGCGCCGACCTACCGTCGGCTAGGGGTTTTTCCGCTAAACAAGACTCTCCCATCAGCGGGGCACCGCCCCAGCCGGGACACGCTCTAAGCTGCCGACCGGTCTCCCGGAATATGTGGTAGTGTAGTGCATGTGTGTGTGTAAGGGAAGAGGAGAGGACAAGGAAGGGAAAGGACAGATCGCGCGCGGTCCGTGGCCCGTTTGGTAGGGTACTGCTCCGGCATTCGCCTGGTGTTGATCGGAGAAATCACGGAAAACTACCGATCAGAGCAGCCGGCCGCTAGAATTCTCCTCTAGACAGCGAGTGAATTCGACCTACGTGAAAACCTAGAGTCGAAAATCCTGCCGCCGTCAGGACTCGAACCTAGGACCTCTCGGTTAGAGGCGCTGCAGTGACATCAGTTGATGCACTGAGCTACCTCTACCCGGTGACGCGGAAAGGCGTCACTGCCAAGATGAATGAAGCCAACACGTTTAGGTATTCTTCGACCAGTAATTAATCCTCACTCCACGTTAAAGCTCCACTCAACTCTTGTTATGAACAAAACCATTGTACGTCCGTTACTCACGTACGCTTGTCCAGTCTGGTGTAACGGCCCCACAACAGTGAACAAAATTCAAATATTCAAAAATAAGGTCCGCAGAACTGCAATTAACGCCCATTGGAAGCCTATTGGTATTGGTTTAGTATTCTTCACAAAGGCCTAGCCAAAGAACACATATCGCCAAACGTTCCCATTCATTCTTCCAAAATCTACCCTCAGTTACCGGTGTACCTCGTTATCATGAATCTCATCATCAGACATCAGACTGGCATCCCATCTTAATAAAACTAGTACGCAACTGTCAACAAAGCTATTTGAGAATTACTGCTCTCCTTTCGCCTCTTGAACGCAACCTATGTTACACCCAAGGTATCTGTAAAAGAGTTTTACAATCCCAGTAAAAATGCATTGGATATTTTTATACTAACAACTAGATAATCACATAAGTACATAATAAAGAAAATGGTTTACATTTCTTTCATCAGAAGGATAATGGCAAAAAGCGCAATTCCATACATGTCTACTAGTCTGGTGCGAATTGGCTGTCTGGGACATTCATCTACTTATAAATAAATGGCAGAACTATCAAAAGGGTAATGGAAAAATTCGCAAATTCATTATGCCTACTAGTCTGGCGTGAATTTGCTGCCTGGGAAATTCATCTTCATTCTTCATGAATGACAGAAATAGGTCATTAATATTATCAAAATACATGTAATATATGTCCTCGTTTTTCTTTAAATTTGTTCACAATTAAGACATTCGGGTATACGAGAATTTCTTACATTTTAGGAAAACAAAATTATTGACTTACCACACCTCTCTTGTAAATAACAAACATGGGGTCTCTTTATATCATGTTAGCTTTAGAAAACAGAAAATTGACAATGAAAATACATTCAAAATTTGTTTCATTAATAATGTGTAGCACACATCCGTTACCTAATACGATCGTTGTAATTTCGTAAGTAACGTGAAATGTCAGTTATCACTATTTCCGCCCGAACGTCTCAATTGTAATTATGTAAATGTAAATATTTATGTTGTTAGGCGGAAGAGCTGGCCTTACGGCTTGTGCCTCGCCAGTAATAATAATAATATTAATAATAATAATAATAATAATAATAATAATAATAATAATAATAATAATAATAATATATTATTATTATTATTATATTATTATATTATATTATTATTATTATTATTATTATTATTATTATTATTATTATTATTTACTTTGTCGACAAGGAAGTCGCAAAGAAAACGAACCTCAAAATTCCAAACCCCGTCCATCTTTCCTGTTGTAAATACGAGTCGTTCGCGCGGTCGAAGATGATGTCGCACCACCCACGCATGAAACACGCGCACGTGTGGGCTCCCCCCAGCGACCAGGATTAATTAATATATATTTTGTTTCATTTCCCTCGTTTAATTAAAAGCCCTTTGTTCTGACATGGCAGAAAATTCGATGTACATTGACTATGTTCAATATTTCGATAACCACTCAACACGGGACGGCATGCTCTCGCTTATTGCTTTGTTGTAAATATATCCGTACAAAAATTAGTTTTGCAGAGTTCGAAATAATTCCTAAATTATTCGAGGAACGAACCTGCACCACTTCGCGAAAGCGCTCGTGTACTTGAAATTTATAACTGTGACTTCATTGTCTCGCGAAATATCTACGCCTAATTCTGTGACAGGTTTTATTTTTCATCCCACCAGAATAATTATTATGATTATCATTTCTACGTCTCCCGTTCCCTATGTAACTGTAGATAACAAAGGTGTCGTCTGTCAGACCATGCAACTAGTGCCGAAAGCTTCTCTCCCCTTCCCCTTAATCCTGAATTTCTGAACCTCTAGGTACCTTCCTTGTGTGACTGCCCAGTGGAATACACAAAACCATGCGCGCGTACCTATTTCTGGTATACGCTATTTTAACATTCATCGTCCAGTTAACTACGCCCCTTTTACGTCAGTGATATTTTTGTTTCTTTATTGGCTAATGTTGTAAATAATGAATACAAAATCCTTGTCTTGTAGCATTTAAGTTTGGTACTGATCATTTAGCAATCGTATTGGGGCGACGGCGATCATACGATGCGATGAGTTGTACCTCATCGCATGATGAGGTACAACTGCGGACGCTGCTCAAAAGCCAGAGTGGACAGCATCAAGTATGTATCTCCTGTGAGAGTCATGTCATTTAGATGCATTTATAAAAAACTTTTAAAATGTATTTTGTAACTCCATATCCTATATGTTATATCCATTAAATTTAGTGATTCATTGTAAATGTTTTTTTTTAAATTTACCCAATACTCTAAATAATTATTAAAAATGAAAACATATTTATGAAGTTAGAAAACAACACATTTAAACCGTCATTTACGTTTTATCCAAAGTCATTCCTGCACGTTTTGGGGATATATTAAGAGTTTTGAAATAAGACATTTTAATACTGCAACGGAAATTCGACAGAAAATAACGGTCTTCAATTCATTAGTGCATTATACTCCACTAGTCCTAGATTATTTTTATCATCTAGCTGTTTTTTTACGTGATAGAAATTCATTCTAGCAAATAATGAAAATAAAGAAAACTAATTTCCATGATGAATTAGCGTAAAGGAATGCGGGGTGGCGAATCGCCAGCCTTACGAAAGATTAATTACCTGAATACTGCTTGACATAGTCCCGTGCGGAACAGATCACCTCGCCTCTAAAGAAAAGCTAATACATTCGATTAATCGAAAGCCCCTCCCTCCCTCACGAAATCCGACAGGGGAAGAGCGACTACATTTCCACGCCGCAAAAACGTGTAAATTACGAACGGCGACTGTATTTGCTGTGGCAGAGCACTGTCACCACCGTCATTGCTCACGCTCACTGCACGCAACACTACATTCACTTAAGTTGTTTTCGACACCCCGCTCTCACGGCGAGGCGAATATGCGCTATACTTAGGGAAAGAGGTCGCTATTTCCAATTCTATAATTCCAGTAATGATAGAAAATGTACAGGAAAACGACCTGAAATCGGCTTACGTGATTTTGAGCAGCTACTCATGGCACTGCAGTGCCTCTGACAGGGAGGTTGAAGCACTGCACGGTGGTTTCTCCGAACCACACCCGGCGAATGCCGGAGTAGTACACTAACAAACGGGTCACGGACCGCGCGCGGTTTTGCCTTCCTCAGCCGTGTCCTATCCACACCCCTTTCTTACACACAGTTACACTCACATGCACTACACTTCCACACTTGTCGGGAGCTTAGAGCTTGTCACGGCTGGGGGGGGGGGTGAAATTCCGGGAGTTACCTGGTTGGGGGATGACCCCGCTAGCGGACTGAAGGACGGGTCCGGATCTCGCTATCCATCTGCGGGAGACCACCTACGATAAAAAGCATCCACTACACTGACGGGACTAACGACCTTATAACCGTCGACGCGCCCGGAAATACCAATCAAAGCGCCCTTGAGAACAGAACCGTTGCATTGGCTGCAAGGGCTGAGTGCGAGGGGAGGCATACCCGTGGCCGCGTCGACGTGCAGGGCGAGGGGAGTGGTTTGACGGGGGAGGGGATAGTGGGGTCAGCCGAGGATCGACCACCTGCCCACTCGGATGAGCGCCCGTGCTGAATGATTGAGCGCCGTCCGCCGGCTGCTGTCCGTCTCCCGCGAGCGGACCCTGCGACGCCCGTCCACGTCACCCCCCCCCACTCCTCACCCGCTCATTTCAAAAGCAGCGACTTCATAACATAAATACTTATGTAACGTAGAGGGAGGACTGGTTTAGCTAAAAAGAGCAAATCTATATACAAATAAGAGGGAATGTGTGTACGTGCGTCCCACATGCACGCAGAAACTCCTACACCGATTTCGCTGAAATTTTCACACTTTGTTCTTATAAGTAATTACAGTGTGTAAAGAGTGATTTGAATTAAATCGGGCAGACAGTGGTGTTGTTGATGTTAAATTATTCGTTTATGATGACTAACGCCTCAACTCAAGGGCACCCGTCAATCAGTCTAGTATTAACGGCATCTTTACTGCATACAAGTATTCTGCCTCTGGGATTATGAAATATCGGCTGGAATTATTACTTGAATCTTGGACGAGTAAATCAATTTTCTCCAAGATAGTGTCATAACAAACGCATACATCAATTTCAGGGAGAACGTTTTAATAGGTTAGTTGACAACCATTTTCCAACCACGACATAGAAAAAACCCATACTTGCGAGAAAGTCGTCTATTACAATTTTTGCACAGCATAGCGTAAAAACGTGATTAACAATCACGTGACAAGTATTGTGTTGTGCAACACACTGCAATTGACAAGTATTGCAGGGTCTCCTGTTATTAAGTAATACGACATTCATAATCAATAGTAGCTTAGTAAAAAACGCACTGATTTACGTGTTGAATTCAGGAGTACATAATTCTGCTATTTAATTTGGAAGAAAAGATTCCCCTACCAAATGAAATAAATCTCATTCACTATTCCTCATCTACTTCCTCTCTTCTTTTCTTTCTACACGTATCAATAAAGCCATTTTATTTTACACTCTGGTGATACAAATTTCCGTTTTCATTATTGTTCTTCTCTTAGTTTCAAAATACTACACAGCAAGCTCCTTTACTGTATTTCTATTACTATTAGTATTACACATTTATCATCTTTTTTAAAATTTGCCTCTAACAGCTTAATTAAGATTGTCAGTTTTATCATTCACAATTAATTTATCACATAAAAAAGCAGTCGAGTCATATGTTGTATCATCAAACTCCAACTGCGATTCACTCATTCATTCGAAAAATATGACTTTCCATTTTTACCAATCCACTCCCTCCTCGTTGACATAATTTAACGAGTAACTTGTATTATCAACGCCCCAATATTCGCCTTCCGAACAGCGGTAATTAGTGTTTCACTCTCCCAAATTCACTCTTTTCTAGTCGCCTCCTCCCTCCCCCCCCCCCAGCACCCTGGGACCGCGAGCAAAGCAGTGGCAGGTGGCGCCAGCCGCGCGCTTCCTGTTGTGCCCGCTAGAAGCGCCACTTGGCGCGCCCTGCCACTCACGGACTTTGCATAATATTGCGCCCAGCCCAGTCGTAAACCGACGGTTGCGCGCCGCGGTTTCTGGGCGGTTTTTGTGGACGGCGAACGGGGTGGGAGAACGCCGGGAACTAACGTTTAGGAAAAACAGCAGTAGCACCACTCGTTGTGGATAGGAGAAGTATTTTCTTTGAAATTTCACTCACTCTATTCTGCGGTTTCGAGTTTTGGAAGTTGGTTATTGCACAATGGTCAACATTCAAGCAGTACATTCAGATGTGGTAAAAACTCAAGAATTCTCAGTAGTAAAATCATATGTGTAACGAGTGACTAAGGTTAACTGGATTTACACTTTGTGAACATAATTTGTTCTAATAAAATTCATCGTCAATATGAGGATAACAATAAGTCTCTTTGTAAAGAAAGGTTCTACAACGCAACGCTCCGCGATAACTAAAGTTTTAGTGCGGCGGCAAGCGGCCAACATTTGAACAAATTGAGCCATTCGCAAAATCTAACACTGCCAAGCACCCCGTCGCATAAATCAATTTGCTCACCTGTAATTCTGCGTGATGGCTGCGTTACACAGCCGACGGGTCGCGTCCATTCATTTCGCAAAGTCAGCGGCGACACTTAAATATTCCTAGACGAAGCGCCGACCGCCCCATTAATCACGCTGAGCGAGCAAACCCAACGCGGAATACTAATGGTCAAGTTAGGAGGCGCGCCTGCGGTCGGCGCCGCGACACCGCGGACGAAGTCACCGGAGCATCTCGCCTGTAAATCACAAGCGGCCCTCTTTCGGGCCAACTTCGGCGTATTTACCAAACTTTGTCGGCTGTTAAAAGTTGGGTTTCAACAGTCAATGCAGTTGCGCTCGCGATGGCTCTCAGTTAACGCTGGGAAGATGATTTTGGTTGGTTGGTTGGTTGGTTGGTTGTTTAGTGATTCCGGGCGCGTCAACAGCTTAGGTCATTAGTCTCGAAAGTGTAGTGCATGTTTTCCCGAGGGAGATGGCGATGATCTTCCCCCGCTGAATGGCGAGATCCGGCGCCGACCTAACGTCGGCTAGCGGGGTTTCCCCCTAACCAGGACTCTCCCATCAGGGGGTACCAGCTCACTCGGGACAAGCTCTAAGCTCCCGACCGGTCTCCCGGGATATGTGGTAGTGTAGTGCATGTTAGTGTAGGTGTGTATATAAGGGGAGAGGATAGGACAAGAAACGGGAAGCAAAGATCCCGGGCGGTCCGTGGCCCGTTTGGTAGGGTACTGCTCCGGCATTCGCCTGGTGTTGATCGGAGAAACCACGGAACACTACCGATCAGAGCAGCCAGCCGCTAGAATTCTCCTCCAGACAGCAACAGAAATTCAACCTAGCTGAAAAGCCAGTGTTGAAAACCCTGCAGCTGTCCGGACTCGAACCTACGACCTCCCGGTCAGAGGCGCTGCAGTAATATCAGTTAATGCACTGAGCTCCCGGTCTGGGAAGAGGACCAGGCACCGCCAGATTGCACGTGCGACACTCCAGTCTGCCGTCAGATGGTGTCATCGGCCACCGGCAGGGAACCGACGCCCCCGAAACTCCATCACCACCTCCGCCCTCCACCCCTGACTCCCGAAGAACCGCTCTTATGTACTTTATACGGAGTTTCACTTCTTTCCTCAAGAGGAGCAACTTTTAATAGATTGTCTGTCGACTCGAAAATCTTATCGCGGCGTTTTCTATCTTATGGCTTTATAAAGGGAGTGTCTTAAAAGAAGCTTGTACCCGTGCCAAGTATCGATTCTCTTTCGACTGTAACCAGCCCCGCCGACGTGGCGGCGCGGCGGCGGCCCGCATCTAAACTGGATCTGTGACGTCACGGAAGGCAAGCAAGCAGACACTTAAGTAGTATGCAAATGGACTTTTGCCGGCGCGGCCAATAGCAGAGGTCGGATGGGCCGGGGGTGTGAGGGGGCGTCGGCCGGGGCGGTTTGTTGTGAAGGCTAATGTTTGTCTAGCGGTTGCCGCCCCCGCCCGGGCCGGGCCCGGAAAGGAAAGCGCCGGCGCTGCAATACAGCGAAACACTTTCAGGGCTCCCGCGAGACACCGAAGCTACTCCCTTCCCGCAGCGCCGCCGGCGGCGCCCTGCACGCGCGCGCTGCTTCTAGGGCTAGGCCCTACACCCCGACACTCGACCGGCTTCCACTGATGGCACTGCGGTGCCTCTGAGCGGAAAGTCCTAGGGTTCGAGTCATGACGGGAGCAGAATGTAGATACTTGCTTGTCAGCTACGTTGGTTGGTTGGTTACTTAGTGATTCCGGTGTCCGTATATTCCGGTTAGTCCCGTTAGTGTAGTGCATGTTTTTTTCTCGGGAGATGGCTGTGATTTTCCCCCGCTGGATGGCGAAATCCGGCGCCGACCTACCGTCGGCTAGTGGGGTTTCCCCCTAACCAGGACTCTCCCACCAGCGGGGCACCGCCCCAGCCGGGACAAGCTCTAAGCTCCCGACCGGTCTCCCGGAATATGTGGTAGTGTAGTGCATGTTAGTGTAAGTGTGTGTGTAAGGGCAGAGGATAGGACAAGGAAGAGAAAGATAGCGCGCGGTCCATGGCCTGAGATTTTTTCAGCACGAAGCGGTTTCTACTGTTTCACTGCCCCTTCTTGTACGCCACATGTAGTACTACACCTTACACTCACTCACCTTTACTACCACTTTTATTTCTGGGCCTCTACACGATCTCAATATCGTCAGCTGGTTGACCATGCCTGATAAAACGAAAACGTAACAGTAGAGAGCCAGGAAATCAGTTTCCTTCCTTCACACTTGTCTACTGACTTGCAACGCGAGCTTCATCGCTCAGGGTCGACGGAACTCACTTATACTTATCATAACTCAATGTGTATTATTTTTTACATTTTCTAAACATTAATTTGAATTTTTCTTTCCGTGTTCAGGACATTACACAATCATTGTATTGCACACATTTTGTGGTGGTAATTATCTCATAAAAATATATTCTTTTTTTTTCCTGAAATAGTATTAATTTTTAGAGCCCTCATAGGACTACTGTTATTGAACCAATATAAAATATCATGTCTAAATACAATATAATCATTAAATCTGCTCGATAAAAATATGAAAGAAGAGTAGATTTTCCTTTCCGGGTAGTATTTCCTTCGTAGATAACTCTTTCTTTTCTTAAATTTAACATGCATTATAGGATTATGTTGCCTGACACCAAAATGTGACTTTTTGAATGATATTTTGTTAGTACGTTCTACTTGCATAATCAATATTACATTTTTAATTTCCGGGCTATGTGGAATGTTTAAATAATTACTCATACGCACGTACTTAATTTCACGTAATGAGGCCCATTATATTACTACAAAATTTACATTCCATGGAAGTGTTTCTCCCCATTCAAATGTGATTGATTTCCTTCCAATGAATACAATCCGCCACTTGAACCGCTGCTAAAAGCTCACTCGGAAGCGAAAACTGTGGAAGCGGTGCCGCGGTTCTCCCCAGTGCAGGAGCAGCCGCGCTCGGGGGCTCGCAGCTCCGCCCCCTGCCCCCTCACCCCGCGGGCAGAGGGGCGCCTTGTTTTGTTTCACGCCGCTCGAGGGCCGCCGCGCGAGAGGGCGACGAAGAACGGGTCCCGTCGGGGACACGGGTGAAGAAGGCGGCTGCTCCATGAATATCCCCGGATTATGACACTCGGCCGCAGAGGAGGGGGTGGTGATGGGGGGGGGGGTCAACGAGGTCTCGTCCCGCCCCCCTCTTTCTCCATCATCCTCCTACAGGCGAAACAAGTGACGGCGCAGGTTTTGATTGATTTTTTCGTGTTTCCGGGCGCGTCAACTGCTTTGGTCATTAGTCCCGTAGGTGTAGTGCATGTTTTTTTCTCTGGAGATGGCGGTGAACTTCCCGCGCTGGAAGGCGAGATCCGGCGCTGACCTACCGTTGGCTAGTGGGGTTTCCCCCTAACCAAGACTCTCCCAACAACGAGGCATCGCCCCAGCCGGGGTAAGCTCTAAGCTCCCGACCGGTCTCCCGGAATATATGGTAGTGTAGTGCATGTTAGTGTGTGTGTGTGTAAGGGGTAAGGATAGGAGAAGGAAGAGGTAGGAAAGATCGCGCGCGGTCCGTGGCCCGTTTGTTAGGGTATTGCTCCGGCATTCGCCTGGTGTGGATCGGAGGAACCACGGAAAACTACCGATCAGAACAGCCGGCCGCTTGAATTCTCCTCCACCCGACAGCGACTGAATTCGACGTAGCTGAAAAGCTAGTGCAGCTCAGCTACCACTCCCGGTGAAATTAAGGTCAGTAGCCAAATTACGGTCAGTGACTTTGACTTACGTGCGTCCTATGCTGTCAAATGTTTCAGCGCCCTTTTAATTTGATTTTTTAAACATTAAAGCTATTTATAATATTTTGAATGAAAACAAATTGTACGATATTTGTTCGCAAATATTGTGTACGAATAAATAATAGATTACATGTATAGGTATAAATAATTTTTACCGCGCTATTGATTTAATAAATATACGATATTTTTGTATTCATTTTATTTCTATATGTCAATGGATGTATAGTTTGTCAATTAACACTTTCTTTTGTTACATATATGAAAAGGAATATTTATATAAAAAACATTAAAAAATTCGCGGTATGAAATTTTGAATCTACTGAAATTCGTCCGCCCCCAAAAATTGCGCTCCCCAGGCTGCAGCCAACTCAGCCTGTTCGGTAAACTGGCAGTGATTACGATCATTGATTTTAAGAAGAGAACACGAAGCTCTCTCTGTGATGCAAGAATGTTGCATGACGGCTCTCTGCAGAGATTTCAAGAATAGACAACAAACGGTAATAAAATCGACTTGTAAGTTATAGCTCATTTCACGTAGGTCGTAGTAGACGAGATCGCCTTTTCCTCTGCGACGCATCCACTTTGCTTCGGCCTCCATTTGCTGCAGGGCGACTCCGCTACGGAGCGGACGGCGTCATGGCACGACAGCAGCCGAGACATCACGAAGCAATCGGGGATCTGCGTCTTTCTGGATCATTTTGTGACGGTGATAGTCAAAAGGTTAAGTATAGTAGGTAGATAGTAGGTAAGATAGTCCAAAGTATAATACACAATTATGTGGATACAGCACTGGAAGATCCATAGGGGGGGAATAGGCCCCAATAGGCCTATAGTTTTTCGTTTCCCTTCCTTTATTTGGCAAAATTGATTAATATATTTATGTTCGAATTATGTAATTATTCAAACAATAATATTGAATAGTATCATGTCTACAGTACATAAATGATATACAAAATAATAACAAATATGTTTATTATTTAACAAAAATGTACGATTGCCCCTCCCAAAATGATCGTCTGGATCCGCCCCTGCCAAAGAGAGAATGTTGCGTACCAAGTGACATATTATTGCACGTGAGCGTCGGAATCAACCGCTGCTATCACGTTGCTTCCCGGGCACCAGCGCTTCTCAGGGCTTCGCCACCGCCGTTGGCGACGGCGCACCCTCACGCGGAATTCCTCCCCTCCCCTCCCCTCCTCGCCCCTTCTCTTGCTCGCTCCCTCGCTACCGCCGTAGCCACCGCCCGCGTCGCGACGCCACGCGGAAACGAAATTTCGGACGGGGGCGGAGCTGGGGGCGTGGCGGGGCTGGGTCGAGGTGGGGGCGGGGCGGGGGCGGGGCCGGGGGAAGGGCGGGGCTAGTTCGAGGTGGGGGTGGGGCGGAGCGGGTGCGAGGCGGGTGCGGGGCGGGGGCTGGGCGGGGGCGGGACGGGGGCGGGACGGGGGCGAGGTGGAGGCGAGGTGGGGGCGAGACGGAGCGGGTGCGGGGCGGGTGCGGGGCGGGTGCGGGGCGGGTGCGGGGCGGGTGCGGGGCGGGTGCGGGGCGGGTGCGGGGCGGGTGCGGGGCGGGGCGGGATGGGATGGGATGGGGCAGGGGATGGGCGGGGCGTGGCGGGGCGGGGGCGGGAACAAGGAGGCAGATGCGGTGCCTCGGAGCCCCAAAAGCAGCACCAAAGCGGACGTGCGAGGGCAGATAGACGTGAGATCATGGCCATATTCAGTGTATTCATACTATTTTGTTGTTAAGCGGATTAGTAGTTGTAGTAATAGCACTAATAGTTTCATTTCGGGGTACCCCACAATACAATCCTATCGAAAGCAACAATGCAGTTTACTTACAATTACATCGAATGCCAAGTAAAATACATTTTCAGTAATATTTTCCATATTTCATATAATTCCAAGAACAGCCGATAGTTACGACGTATAGTTAAGATTTCATGTGTGATACAAACGACTGGTATTTCTATTACGTAATGATATCAATGTCCATTAGGGTTATTGCAACAATAGAGATCTAATCAGCGTGATGTGGTTTGAAGTGGCTAAGGGAGCGCCCACAAGGGGCGGTGGAAACGAGACGGTCAGGGATGGAGCGAAGAGCCAGCGGACCGAGTGGTGGAGTGGGCGGGCGGCGCTTCACACAAGAGAAGGTCGATGCAAGGTTTGCGGTTCCCGACGCAACTTCAATCGTCGACGAAGAAAATATTTGAGATTGGACACGCGACTTTGCTTTTTTATATTAATATTCTAATTTATTATTTTTTTATTATTTACGTAGTTATTTATTTATTATGTACTTATTTTCTAATTTATTTATTATTTATATATTTAATATTTATTTAATATTTATTTTTCTTATTTATTTTTTCTTGTTTATTTCTTATTTATTTCAATCTTATTGCCATATAACATTTTTTGCCAAATTAGGGATGTGGTCATCACTAGTTTCCCTGGAAGAGGTATTTTTACCAAAACAAAATGTTAGCTTTGTTTCAAATTTTCCAATAATCTAGTTGCCAGTCGCTCACGATTTTCTCACGGCTTTCGACGGCTTTATCGTCATCATCAGTCTCGCTGCTTTCGGCAAAAGTCTGTAGACTGTGCCGACTCGAAAGCCGACTATCTTCATAAAAATAATATGTTGACGAAGATGACCTTTTATTTCTTCTCATAAGAACGTCAACAACACCAAATCAGAATTCCCACAATTGGTGAACTTATGTCTCTCCTTGAACATTTGGGAGTTATACTCTTCCTATCATTTGAGGAAATAAAACTTCATGCAAAGAAAACAAGCCAATGTGTGTCGTACTTTTTATCCGTGTCCCTTCATTGGAGCCTTTGCGCAGGGCGGGGGACGGGCTGGGCCAATGGGAGGGCGCAAAGACCCAGCACTCGACGCCCCGTGCCGCCACGTAAAGGCGGCTCCACACATTCGTTATTCGGCGAACAGCGAGCAACTACTCGCCAAATCCCTAGTAGTGTGGATGAGTTGCTTGCGCTTTTCCGAGTGACGAACATTCGGTGTTCGCCCTACCCACCGCGTGTCGGTCTTTTGGACACATCAAAGGGAGCGAACATTCGCCAAACACATCAGCTGCTCGGGATAGGGCGAGCGCTAGCTCGCTGCTCGGCGAATGCCGAATGTGAGGAGCCGCCTAAAGGGAGCGAACATTCGCCGAACACATCAGCTGCTCGGTATTGGGCGAGCGCTAGCTCGCTGCTCGGCGAATGCCGAATGTGAGGAGCCGCCTCAAGGAAGCGAGCATTCGCCAAACACACCAGCTGCTCGGAATTGGGCGAGCGCTAGCTCGCTGTTCGGCGAATGCCGAATGTGAGGAGCCGCCTAAAGGGAGCGAACATTCGCCAAACACATCAGCTGCTCGGGATTGGGCGAGCGCTAGCTCGCTGCTCGGCGAATGCCGAATGTGAGGAGCCGCCTCAAGGAAGCGAACATTCGCCAAACACACCAGCTGCTCGGAATTGGGCGAGCGCTAGCTCGCTGCTCGGCGAATGCCGAATGTGAGGAGCCGCCTAAAGGGAGCGAACATTCGCCGAACACATCAGCTGCTCGGGATTGGGCGAGCGCTAGCTCGCTGCTCGGCGAATGCCGAATGTGTGGAGCCGCCTTAAGAGCAGCGCCATTCCCTCGCTGCCACATCGGCTCTTCTGCGCGAGGCGGCGGCGGCGGCCCGGGCGCGTGTGGAAACTCTGCTAACTTCCGGTGGCGGCGGCGGCGAACTTGGCGCCGATGACTTCATCCGGCGGCGGGCGGCGCGGGCGGCGAGGGCGGCGCGAGCGGCGAGGCCAAGGCTCGTGGGCGCGCGTCTCCTTATCGCTGCCTGTGAATGGCGGAAACGCCTCCCTCCCCCACCCCGCGCCGCCAGACGGCCAACGCGATGCGACGGGACGCAACGCCCCACTGGCGAAATGATCTTCACTCCGGAGGGGAAAGCGTTTGGCAACTCTGGATACTAGACATTCTACAGAGAACGTTTTCAAAACAGAGGAAAGAGAACTTCCATTCGCGCTCACATAGTAAGTGTAATTCATCTCATGTTGTAACTGTTGTAAACGGGTCAACGAACAAACTAGGATGAAATTTTCTCTATGCGTTTACACTGTCATTCAAAGACTTGAGACTCGTTTTCAAAACAGCTAAAGATTCCGAATGAAATCATTATTTTTAGTATAATTTTGTGATACGAAATGTGGACTGAGAGTAAAACACATCACACTCCGTGAAAAAAAGATATTTGCTCATAACCGGAAATGAGTCATGGATTTGTATTTCCGAACGCGTTAACTTGTACTTGCTAGTATATCGCGGGAAGTAGCAAAGCCCCCCCCCCACACACACACACACTGGAAGAAGATATCCGGCTCCGACCAATACGTCGCGGCTTGCGGGTTTCGCTTCCCTTCAAGAATCTCCACCAGAGGGCAAATGCCCGAACCGAAACCGACTGGTCGTCTGATGTAAGGTAGTGTATAATGGGGGCGTTTTAAAGTACAATGGTGGTGGGCACAAAAATGAGGAAGGAAAGAACGCGCGCATTCTGTGGTGCGTTTGTTATGGTACTGCTCCCGCATTCACTTGCTACTGATCGGGAAAAACACGAAAAATTACCTATCACATCATTTGGCCGTTACAATAGTTTGTGCACGCCATAGGGGACAGCACTATCGATCTTTTGCGCATGCGCAGATGTCTTAAAGTGGTGCGAAACTTGAACTGCGCATGCGCAGAAGATCGATTCTGCTTTAACGTACGAGGGTGCGCAAACTCCTTGATTTTGAACATGGATAGGGAGTTTGTGCACGCCATAGCGGACAGCACTATAAGTCTTCTGCGCATGCGCAGATGCACTAAAGTGATGCGAAACTTGAACTGCGCATGCGCAGAAGATCGATAGTGCTCTAACGTTCGAGGGTGAAGAAACTCCCTAATTTCTCTCCAGGCAGCGGTTGAACTCCACAGAGCTGGTGTCGGAAATTGCGCCACCTTGTCGAAACTCGAATCCTGCCGGTCCGAATCGCCAAGAGTTGTTGCTCTGAGCAAACTCACTAGCAGAAATTAATAAGAAGGGACGCTGGTTGATAACGAGGTGGAAGTAAACTGGTGAAGTTTGGTTGATTGTTAGTGATTCCGGGCGCGTCAACTACTAACGTCGTTAGTGCCGTAAGTGTAGAGCATTTTTTTCATTGGGAGGTGGCGGTGATCTTCCCCTGCTAGATGGCGAGATCCGGCACCGACCTACCGTCGACGAGCGGGATTTCCCCAGCCAGGTGTCTCCCACCAACGGGACACCCAGCCGGAACAAGCTCGAAGCTCCCGACCCGTCTCCCGGCATATGTAGTAGTGTAGTGCACGTTAGTGTAAGTGTGAGTGTAAGGGGAGATGATAGGATAAGGAAGAGGAAGGACAGATCGCGCGCGGTCCGTGGCCCGTTTGTTAGGATACTGCTCCAGCATTCGCCTGATGTTGATCGGAGAAACCACGGAAAACTACCGATCAGAACAGCCAGCCACTAGAATTCCCCTCCAGACAGCGACTGAATTCGACCTAGCTGACAAGCTATTGTAGAAAATTCTGCCACCGTCGGGACTCGAACGTAGGATCTCCCGGTCAGAGGCACTGCGGTGACATCAGCTGATGCACTGAGCCTAAACTGGCGAAGAGTGGTGGCGAGAGAAAGAACCGAGAGAGGAGAAGTTCCAGAACAGCGCGCACTCGGAGGCCGCTGAGAAGGGTGACGGGGGGTCGGAGGGGGACGGAGGGGGACGGAGGGGGACGGCGCAAGGCGGGGCCGCAGCGCTCGATGGCCGCTCCGCCTCCGGAGATAAGTTTCCAGATAGCGCGCGTCCGCCAAGCACGAAATGGGGCCGCCAAGAGGTGGACAGTGAGATTCCACTCTCGTCTCGTGAGGTTGGGAGGAGCGCCTTGTGAGCGCTTAAATCGAACGGGGAACGGTAAAGCGGAGGCACGGGACGAACGGGAAAGTCGGCGGATTTTCTACGCGGCAGCCACTGGCATTCGGGGACCGAAGAATATGCGCAAAGCTTCCCGAAAAACATACTCTGTAGATAGGAGAGGTTTCGGGAGAAGGGAAAAAGAGTTGTGAGTTTTATAGCATTTATCGAGCGGAAAGATCACGTATCAATCGAATAATAGTTTGCGCCAAAATTTTGATTGACTATGATCCCTGTCTACACTCCATTACCGCGGTCGTGCTTCTCTCCGTCCTTCAATGCAATATCGCCACGCGTTAAGTATGGTGACAGTGTATGATTCGCGCACGAATGCATTTTACGCAAAGTGACCTAATCACAGGGCATCGGCTCGAGAACGGTCCACCCTCAAGACAGTTTTTCAATCGGACAGCTATAAAAAAACATTGCGTGCGCACGCACGCACGCACGCACTCTCTCACACACACACACACACACACACACACACAGACTGTATATTATATATTTGTATGAAATACACATATAAATATTACCACAAAAAGTTAGTTTTTCTGACCAGGCCTTGAAGTCTATAGCTGGCCATGAGGCATAAACTTAAACATGCGGAGTTTTAAAAGTCAGGAACGCTTCATGACAAATAGTCCTGACTTTTCATAAATTCTAATACTGTGTAGCACATTTTTGTTATCATTACTTATTAGAGAATACACTCCATTTCGTCCGAGAAAACAGCAATGTATTATTGGAATTTCAGGTTTCTAAATTAATGCAAAAATAATATCAGAGCCAACACAATAAACATTTAAAGTAAGTTAAAACTTATTTATTATCAGAATTAAATTTTCGAAACATCCCTTAGATCAATTGAATGTACACTGAACGCATTCGCGGTGTAGCACATTTTTGTTTTCATTATTTATTAGAGAATAGTCTCCATTTCTTCCGAAATAACAGCAATGAATCACTGAAATTTCGTGTTTCTAAATGAATGCAAAAATTATGTGAGAGCCAATTCAATAAGGTTTTAAAAATAAGTTCAAACTTATTTATGATCAGAATTATAATTTTCTAAACATCCTTTAGGTCAATTAAATGTACACTCAACGCGTTCGCGGTGTTGCACATTTTTGTTATCATTATTTATTTTAGAATAGTCTACATTTCGTTCGAAATAACAGCAAGGAATCATTGGAATTTCATGTTTCTAAATTAATGCAAAAATAATGTGTCAAGTGCCAACTCAATAATCTTTTGAAATAAGTTAAAACTTACTTATTATCAGAATTAAAATTCTCTAAACATCCTTTAGGTCAACTGAATGTCCACTGAACGCGTTCGCGGCTTCAATCAAAGGTCTCCCAGGCCACGGGAGCGAGAGCAATGGCGGCGGCGGCGGCGGCACACGGGCTGTGACTCAGTCGCTTTAACGACAACAACAATATTCATCAATGAGCGCCTCTCGGAGGGCACACTGCTACCAACATTAAATTCAATTCAATTCGTGTTGTTGGCTGCAAGAATTCTCGACACGTCCAAAGAAAACACAGATAAAAGGCATCGCGGCTCGGGAAAAGGCTACCAAAACACTCGGGGAGAGCGGCGTCAGGGGGAAGAATCAAAGAAAAGAAAATACTGGCGAAATGGAAAATAGTGGTACAGAATCAGAAATGGACCAACTAAAAACAACAAAACGTCTATTAGACAGATACATACACAAACGTTTAATGCCTCGGGGAACAAAAGGCGAGCAAAAACGCTACGGAAAAAAGAGCGTCGCTAAAAACTATGAAAAGAAACGGAGATGGTAGAAGCATCGCCACCCCAGCTCCCGCAGGGCAAGGGCTCTTTCGGCAGACACACACGTCCCGGGCAGCAAGGACTCCCTGGGGCAACGAGACAAACGCAGGGCCCTTTCATCCCTAATCAACAGCGTGCAACCCAGACCCTCGGCTTCTTACTTAATAATAATAATAATAATAATAATAATAATAATAATAATAATAATAATAATAATAATAATAATAATAATAACAATAATAACAATAATAACAATAATAACATGAATACCAATAATACCAATAACACCAATCATAACAATCATAACAACAATATCAATAATAAATATCAGTAATATCAATAATAACAATAATTATTATTATTATTATAACAATATTACTAATAATATTTATTCTTTTCAAGTAAACAAATACTGTTTATGCACCAGAATGAGCAAACAATTGTCCTCGGGTCCAGTTTAACCTTATAACGAAAAGAAAAACTGGGATACTGTACAAAGACAACATTATTTATAAGCTAGTAACAGTTTTACAAAACTAGCGCAAGCTACGTTCTGATTAAACGAATTTTAAGAAAAATATTAACGAAGGATGGATATCTTTGTTTTAATTTAATGCAGGAAATAAGAAATTTAATTGTTTTCATTACTATATCTTTTAATATACTTTTGAATTACTTAATGCCTAGTTTACTACCTTAAGGTCTACGTGCAATTACGGAGTTATATAGTTTAGGGTCTCAACGCATTAAATGTTTATAACCTGAAGTGGTGGTGCATTTCGTTCCATGTTAAAATAATGCATCACTTACTCGGGGTCTTACGACAGAGAGTGCGCACATTCCTACTGTACGAACCAGGAGCGGTAGCTCAGTGCATCAACTGATGTCACTCCAGCGCCTCTGACAGGGAAGTCCTAGGTTCGAGTGCTCGACACTAGCTTGTCAGCTAGGTCAAATTCAGTCGCTGTCTGGAGGAGAATTCTAGCGGCCGGCTGCTCTGATCGGTAGTTTTCCGCGGTTTCTCCGATCAACACCAGGCGAATGCCAGAGCAGTATCCTAACAAACGGGCCACGGACCGCGCGCGATCTTTCCTTCCTCCTCCTTGTCCTATCTTCTCCCCTTACACACACACACACACTTACACTAACATGCACTACACTATCACATATTCCGAGAGACCGGTCGGGAGCTTAGAGCTTGTCCCGGCTGGGTCGGTGCCCCATTGGTGGGAGATTCCTGGTTAAGGGGAAACCCCGCTAGCCGGCTGTAGGTCGGTGCCGGATCTCCGCATCCAGCGCGGGAAGATCACCGCCATCTCCCGAGGAACAACATGCACTACATTTACGGGACTAATGACCTACGCTGTTGACGCGCCTTCAATCACTAACCAACCAACGAACTCGTTTACGGCGTTTCACTCGAGGTACTCGCAAAAGCAGCAGCTCGCCTCGCCAATTTCTCATTTTGTTGTTCCAAGCTTTTAACCCGAAACATTCTCTTTTATAATTTCATGACGTTTTATATAAATTGAGTAATAAACGCGGATCAATAGCACGCATCGGAGATGACTGAATAAACCGAGAACAATATCGGGAGAATTTCGCCGCGAGGCCCCAGGCGAGTAACAGCGCGGCTCCCACTTCCCCGGCGCTGTCGAGGACCAAACGCTGCGCCGGAGTATTAATAAATTGAGTCCAGAAGTTGGGAGGCAATTTATAAGTAAGATTGAAAATAAATTCATTAAAAGACGTAAGAAGCAAGAATACGTAAATTAAAAGAAGCAAAGAAACAAATTTTCAAGAGGGAAAAAAGTTATATTGCAGCAAACAAATGAATTTCCGGTGTATAAATCGTAGTCGCCGAAAGTTCTCTCGCAGAGCTAATAAAGTTTGCATCAGAATTTTAAGAGCTTATTTTGATTGACTAATTTATTATTCATTAGACTTTTCCACTGAAAGTGCTGCTTCGCTTGAATGATTCACTACGGAGTATTCATCACACGCTGATGATCACAAATTGACGTGGAATAAATTACGTTAACATCAATTTGCAGTCGGTCAATTAGAAGATGCCAACGTAACTTTAAGAACCTCTCCTAATCCTCGTACGTTAATTATTCCTACACTATTTTAACCAGTGGTTCTACAACGACATACGGTTTGTATTGTTTGTAACTTTCTCAATTTTCGAAACAACAAAAAGTTCACCAAAATGGGACCTACTCCATTCTCAAAAGCGTACTTTCCTCTATTGGAGAATAGTAAATTATGCAATTAGTTTATAATGTTGACCTTTTCGAACGAAAGAGAAAAAAATTATTGAACGACGTTGGGAGTAATTTCGGTACTTCTTGTTAGTGAATAATAATAATAATAATAATAATAATAATAATAATAATAATAATAATAATAATAATTACCGCTTTGGGAAGATCCCCGTGGCAGCTCTCCGTAAGTACATTTAAGATTACATTTTAGTTTAGTTAGGTTTACATTTACATCAAGTTTACTTTAAAACACATATTTATACAAAACACATCTTTATCAAAAAGAGTAACTCTGTAAACAAGTTGCATACTTCCTTTTTTGGTATAACAATATTATAGTGATTTAAGGAAGTGAAGTTAATTTGAACGTTAAATTGTTATCTCGGACCTATGCTTGCTACCCAAGGAACGAATCTGTTTACAAATGGTAATTAACTTCGAAGGTTTTTAGACAAAAAATTGATTCGTTGATATTAAATATTTTGGAAGGAGAACATTCATTATTTTCAAAGAAGTCTAACAAACTTTATGAAAATGAATATCTAACGTTAAGCAATAAGATGGATGTAAAACAAGCGAGTTTTATATGCGAGGCTGTTGTACTTGTGTATCTGTTAGTATTGGTAAATCGGATATCATGCACATACTAGAATAAAGACTGTAGTTATTATAATATTAATGGCAAGTATAACATTTACAAACGTATATATTTGTAATAGTAACATTCATGTGCATACAATTTAAATTGTGTGCTTTTTGTACTTGATTGATATATATTGTCAGAAGTAGAAGCTTCGTACTTTCAGTATGACGCCCGAATCCTTGGCAACTGATACTAGAACGAATCGTCTTCTGCACAGCAAGTGTCTATCGACTCTGATCGCGGAAGCCTACGCATTTCAGCGGATATTTTTTTTCACATTCCACCACCAACAATTTAGAAATATCGCTAACAAAAGTCAAAACATTATTTTTCAACATTAGATTTACTCTGTATCTCGGAATATGTAATGCATATTTTGGACATTCTTAGTAGTTTCAATCTCATCTTAATAATTTTTTTTAATCTTGTGAGACCATATCCTGACCCCTCAGCCCTGCAATAGTCTTACAACTAAAAAGTTTATAACCGTTTAGCGGTTCTAACTGTAAATGTAACATTGCAACTATAAAAACAATCATTTGGCAAAGTTAATATTCAATTATACTGAGCTTCAGTATTACCCGAGATATCAATTTTATCAGATGCATGCTAGGAGCACCTGCATTCCAAATCGATGTTTGGCAATGATTCAATTGTATTGATGAATGCAATTAAATGAATATAAATTGTTAAGTTAGAAAGTCCTAACTTCAATACAGATTTGTCTTTCGCATTTCGTATTCGTGTAAACATGAGTGTTTACGAAATTCCACTGCGTAAAATGTTACCTGCAAACACCAACGGATGATGGGTTGCCTATCACTCAGGGGCAAATTCATAAGATACCCCCAAGGTAAGCTGAAGCTGGACCACCGGACGTACAGAGAGATTGCCTGATTGTAAACCATTCTTTCTGTTTCAAGGGCCCACATATCGTGGATTCTGACTACACAACGTGCTAGACGAAGTAATTTAGTATATATAAGAATAAGATTTATCCACTTTTAAGGAATCAGGGACCACTGATATAAGCCTTTCTGTTAAAAATTCGCCGTTTTTGCCTCCACATTACAATACTTTTTCTACACTACGTAACAAAAATGTCAGAAAGGAAGAAACAAGTTTTTCAAAACGTGTATTTCCGTTAATATCTTAAAATCTATTTTCCGTATATTTCTATAACTTACAACTTACCGTCTACGTGCGTTTGCATATGTAGAAAGTAAAAAACAATAACTCTGACAGCCCGATAATTATTACTCCTTAAAGATGTAATTAAACTGTGTACTGAATGCATTTTTTCATAACCAGAAAAATGCATCTTTCCATCCCAGACCGCTTTACATATCAAGTGGCGCGCAATTAGCCCTAACGAACTCTTTAAACGGACTCTTCGGTCTGACATAAATGCACAAACATCTCCTGCGCACTCAAAAGCGATCTCAATCACACTAGTCGCTAAAATTGTTATCGTATGCATGAAATGTGGCGTAATAAGCGACCAGTAGAGAGCAATTTGCGCCGTGGGATATTTTTGCGATAATTATCCGGATAATTAAGCAGGAAAGAGTAATATGTTGCCGCATTTTGACGGTGGAACTAGTATGATACGAATACTAATAGGATTCATATAGTACTCAGAAAAAAAAAGAAAAAAAAAACTTCCCGTTTAAAAATGAACAAAGCGCGCAGCTCTCAAAAGCACAGAGTTGGGGAAAATGAGTTCTGAATCCGAAGGTATTTTTTTATTTACGCCAATTTCAGAATCGTACTTTCTTTCGGAAAAATTCCGGTTACAGGGCTGAGGTGAACAAGAATCACATCGTCCAAATTATTATTCACTAGTGGTGTATAGAGGTGCAAGAGTCCCGTAGGGCTGATGGTAACACAAAGAGCTTTAAATCAGACATTAAGTGGTATGGAATGAGAGGCACATTCACAAACAACGCGCCAGTTTTTCTTTTTTCTTTTTCGTTTACTCGTGACATTTTGAAAGCAGATATTTATTAATTTGATTTTAATTTATAATCATGAAATATAGAACATTTACTCACAAGATTACATTTAAATTCGATATATATCACCTTTTTTTAGTTTTCATATTAAGTCATATGTAAGTAAAGAGTAAAAGCGAATTAACACATTTTCATTTTTACTAAAAGCGCATTTAATTTCAGTTATTTAATTTTTATAGTTAAATAGTATTTATACATTAACTAGTATTTAGTTAAATAGTACTTATTAGATAAACACATTTTTAATTAAAAAATACATTCTTCTTATGGTCATATTAAAATTGCAGAAAATTTAAATGTTACTTATTTGTAATGTAACAACACATGGGATTTTGACACACGCCGTGAGGTGTGCGGGCGCCCAAAAAGCCCTTTTCACAGCCCCCGCCGCCGCCCTCGCTTCAAACCCTTTGTCGCCTTCCAGGAAGAGGCACCTTTACGCCCTCTTTTGCAAATTCTGGAATTTATGGCTGGGGAAATTTAGAAAGGATTCCGACGCGGCTGTGAGAACATACGGGCTTGTTACCCCGCGCAACTAGTTAATATAAAGATTTCTCACTATCAAATTTCGAGGAAATTTTTATTTTTGGGAAACCCGCGCCCACGCATATACTCTTGCAAACAGTTTCAATGGGTGGACGCGGAAATTTGATTGGGCAAACAGAAACCCCCTCTCAGTTACCATTCATTCTCACATACTGAATGAAACGATACATCGTCTGGGTAAATGCAGGAGAAATAGCTCTTGTGGGAAGCTAGAAAAAGGAACAAGTTCATTCATATTCTAAAATTCAGACTGTAAACTTCAACCTGTTCACATTCTGTCTGCTCTTCGGAGAAAGCTCGGATCTTGCGGCCGCTGCTGGACTCTTCCGGGTCGCCGAATGCGCGAACATTCATATTTGATTGATAGATTGTTAATGATTCCGGGCGCGTCAACTACTGACGGAATTAGTCCTGTAAGCGTAGTGCGTGTTTTTCATCGGGGATGGCGGTGATCTTCCCCCGCTGAATGGCGAGATCCGGCGCCGACCTACCGTCGGCTAGTGGGGTTTCCCCCTAACCAGGACTCTCCCACCAGCGGGGCACCGCCCCAGCCGGGACAAGCTCTAAGCCCAGAACCGGTCTCCCGACATGTGTGGAAGTGCATGTTAGTATAAGTGTGTGTGTGTAAGGGGTGAGGACTGGAGAAGGAAGAGGAAGAAAAGATCGCGGGCGGAGAGAGGGCCCATTTGTTTGGGTAGAGCGCTTGCATTCGCCTGGTGTTGCCTCGGAAAACTTACGATCAGAGTAGCCGGCCGCTAGAATTCTCCGCCAGACAGCGACTGAATCAATTCGACCTATCTGACGAAAATCCTGCCGCCGTCGGGACTCCAACCTAGGACCTCCCGGCCAGAGGCCCTCCAGTGCCATCAGTTAATGCTCTGAGCCACATCTCCCGGTGCGCGAACTTAAAAACGCGACACTCCAGCATTTGTATATATTATCCCAGAGCGGGCGCTTCACAACTATTCAGGCGACCACGCCCTCACGAACTGGCTATTGTTGTACCCGGCATGAAATGGCGGGTGCTTGCGGGACACCATCGTTCGGAAGCTGCCGAGGGTGTTTCGTCGTGGGGGGTCATTACCTGACCGCGGCCGTCTAAATATTCGCCCGCCAGAGCTAAACGCTGATGTCGCCACAGGCGACTTGCAAGAGTAGTCTACTGGGGCGCAGTAGCCCTTCGTGGTTGCTACGCTGATTTCGAGAATCACCAACAAACCCTTACAAAGAGTTCAAGATGGTATCAGAGATCAAGAGACAGGCTGTTGGAATGATAGGTTTATTTCTTTGCTAGGAGAGACGCGCATTGGCTATGTAATTCAATTAACTCATCTAATTATATTGTCATGAATCTAGAGTTTGTAAATCTTCTTCGTGTCTTTGCATGTATTACACCTTGTTTTCTTCCCGCATCCTACGACTTCAGAAAGGTCATGAAAGAATCCTCCTTTGTTGCAGTGGCTAGCCTGGTAAATTATTACGTAGAGAAGGAGGGATTATTACAACATTAATTTAAATGAACATTGTGTACTTTTTACGTCATGAATATTAAAGTGTTTTCGTCGATATATTATGCAGCGTAATTGAAGTAAAATGTTAACCAAAGATGCAAAAGGTGTGTATTTTGCTTTTGGTATTGATTATTCAAATGTTGAAATAATTTGATAAATTATTAAGGTCGTTATCGTTATTAATAAATTTATACATTGTATTAATGAACGTTAATAGGCAGTAAGACACGATTAGTAAAATATCAAAAAGTTTTGTTTAAAATAAAAGATTGTGAATTGAATAAAATTAATTGAATGAAAGCATAGCCAATCCAAATTAAATTTTACTAAACCCTCAATTACAGACTTGACAAAAGGCATCAGAATTCTCAGAAACATTCGTTGAGTCGCCTTAGAAAAAGCCGTTACACTCCGCATGCAGAGGGTCCGTCAGTCTGCCACTGCAGGGCAGCCAACCGCCGGCGACCAAAAGAAAGGCGCGCCGACGGCGGCGACGCCGGTGGAGGCGGCGGAGGAAGCGACTGTGGAAGCGACGGCGGAGGCGACGGAGGCGACGGAGGCGGCGGAGGCGGCGGAGGCGGCGGAGGCGGCGGAGGCGGCGGAGGCGGCGGAGGCGGCGGAGGCGGCGGAGGCGGCGGAGGCGGCGGAGGCGGCGGAGGCGGCGGAGGCGGAGGCGGTGGAGGCGGAGGCGGTGGAGGCGGAGGCGATGGAGGCGGAGGCGATGGAGGGAGAGTCGCCGGCGCAGAGCACATATTTATTTAATGATCAATCTAAGGCGCTATTTGCTCCCTTTATTAAATCAATAGCGCGTTGCCCTGGGACAAGGGGAGCGGCCGGCTGCCCACGACGAAATGCTAAGTTTGCTTTAGCTGAATCATGCCCGTCCGAATCTTTTCGAAATAGCGGTTAAGAGTTGTTCATTTGATACGATACAACGATAGTCTAATCGTCGGCCTACTGTTTTATTCCAAATAATACAGAGACGTGAGTATTACTCGAAGAGAAATGAATGTTTCTACGAAAATAAATATTTTTTAAAGCCTTTGCATGTTATAAAATTCGTTTAAGATCACTTTATTTAACGAGAAATTGCGATATTGTAATACATGGCAGGCGTTACAAATGCCAGAAACCACGTGCTGTTAAAGCACCAATAGCCACCAGCACCACCAAGCTGTTAAAGCACCAATATATACTGAAGTCGGTTTTATTTTTTTTACATTCTCGCATAGCACTTATGCAATAAAGAAAAGTGTTGTCAGACTGTAGTTATGTGTATCACAAAGAAATTTCTGATCATCCTTTAAACAACCCAAAAGTAATATGTAAAGAACTTCTAAAATAAACAAAATATCGAGGCGGGCGACATCAGTGAGCAGCAGGAGTCAGAATGCGCATTAACAAACATTAACATGTGAGAGAGTACAATTCACCTAGTGCTTTAACTTTTGAAATTGAAAATGTGTTGAAGGAACGTTTTGTTGATGCAGGCTCACAATACTCGTAAATTAAAGAACATTTTTAAACCAGTCAGGAAGGCGCACCAAGACTATAACATTATTGTTGAGTGCGTAAATATAAGGAGTAATCTTTCCTCTTAATAATTTTTAGAGAAAAATATTTTTGTTGTTGTTTTTGTGAATTCTGTTACGTTAGTTCAGTACGACTGTGGGATTTTCAATCGTGAATGATAATAAAGTGATATGCAAAATTTTCATATGAGATACAGTCTCAGTTTTTAATAAAAATGTACCCCATGTTCCCTAAACAAAATGATATCTAATAAGCTGCATTCAATAGATGTAGACCACATACCCATGACTCAAATGTCAGAATCGACTGCGTTTTATATAGTAGCTAGTTGTGGAAACGACGAATGAAATGTAAAATGCTGCATTTATTCATTAATAATTTCCATAAGATAGTAAGATCTCTCTCCAACGTGTGTCACGTTGTCATATAAGACAACACAAGGAGAAATGAAGGAGGGAGAACATAAGGTTTCGATGTCCTCTACATTTTCCCGGAGAGTGATTGATGCTATTGACAATGGGAGTAGGAAACGCAGAGGATTGACACCCAATTTTAACAAATCCCTAACGCTCACGTACATCCACTCCCGCTGACCGGAAGTGACGGCGAGGGAAGTCTTCCTGTGGCGGAGCGCGCGCAGGGGGAGCAGCCGCGGGGGAAGGGAGCACGCGAGGGCCCAGAGGCGTTCCCTGGGGAAGGCTGCGAGGCTCCCACACTCCGACACAATGGCGCCGCAGCCCCCGGTTGTGCACCCGACCACCCACGACCAACCGACCACGGAGGGCGGAGCCCCCGACTGCATCCCGCGCTCAAATTTTCCTCACATATACTTGCGCTACTTATGAATAGAAACTTAACAACATTTAGAGTCGTAGGTTTCCGCGGCCGGAGTCGTTGAATTCTTGGCTGTTCGGGATTTGCCGCGTCATGGTCGATGGAGCTGACGTTTCGGCCATCTTGTTGTGGCCTTCTTCAGAGCTATACTGTAGCAGTACGGCCAAGAATTCAACTAACAACATTTATTACTCCTTGCGAAGCACAGGATGAACGATTAGTTGGTAGTGATTCCGGGCACGTCAACTCCGGAGGTCATTAGTCCCGTAAGTGTAGTGAATGCTTTTCCATCGGGAGGTGGCCGTGGTCTTCATCCGACAGATGCCGAGATCTGGCGCCGACCTACCGTCGGCTAGCGGGGTTTGCCACAACCAGGTATCTCCCACCCACGGGGCACCGCCCTAGCCGGGACAAGCACTAAGCTCCCGACCGGTCTCCCGGTATGTGTGATAGCACGATGCAGTCGGGCTATGCCTTCTCAGGTAACGAAACGTGAAAGGGGATGAGCTAGGAAGCGGCAGTCAGGGAAAACTGACCGCGGGATGCAGTCGGGCAATTTCCCAGTGAAGCCATGGGAGCTTCTAAATGTTAGCGAAAGAGGCTCTTGCTACGAACAAGGTGCCATGAGACAGATTCTTCCGACTCACACAACTCGGGTGACACACAATTTATTTGGCTGCTCTTGCACACATTGATCAACTACGGGTGTCGGTTTACAATCATCCAAAACTCCAGTGTGTTAAATGTGATTGAGGCGGATACAACAATTCATCAGCAGGAATCCCCATTACATTGCCTTCATTACCACCAATTTATTTTAGACAAGTCCTAGACCGCTAATAGTTTCCGATTACTACTCAGGAAGTATACAAAAGTATTGGAAAGCTGCAGCAAAATATGCCGATTTTTTTCGAAAAAAAAAATTGTTTCTTGGACCCCTGAAACCGAAAAGCTGGATTTTTTGCTTCTAATTATTTTCTTGAATGCATGGAATAGTCACAATGCACGTTTTGTGGACACTTTATAACGTAAATTCTGTCGTATAATACAAAAATATATCTCAATATTAGATCTTCAAACTAAATTTAAAATATTCAAAAATGTACTAATTAAAATTATTTTTACAACTACTACAATTTTTCGGGACATATATAGTTGAACTGTGAAGCATCACACGGCAATTACAAATAAATTGTAACGCAACATGTCTTTCCTAGATAGATCATTTTCGCAGCGCGTTAGATTGTCACATGGACGCCAGATTTCCAGTTCAGACTGAGAAAATGTTTTTGCTTATTTTTTGCCACTTTTGTAGAAATAGACAGCAATAAACGCAAGTACATGACATAATGCCATTTTAATTTAAACATTTGAAATTTTGAAATAATAAAATCATGTATTTTTTTCAACTTTCCAGCTTCGTTTGCGTGCGAGTTTTTGAAGTTAGGCTGATGTGTCGTTAGTCACACAGGAGGTCGTAATAAGAAAACTTTAATAATACGAGAAAAAATGAGATGTTGTTGCTCCGATACTTTATTTTGATGGAAACGTCTCCACAACGTGGTCAACAAAATTCACATACGTTGTATCAGCGATATGTATTTTTTGCTTGATTGAAAGTTTATTTACAGTTTCATCAATAGTGATTGTGTGTGTTTTTCCAGTCTTATCTAATGTTAATAGATTTCTATACCAATTTTATTGTTGTTATACTCGACAGACTTTAAATAACGGTGATTTTCTGATTATATCTTATTTCCATTAGAACCACATTTATGTTTTTGGGTGAGAGTCACTTAACTACAACTAATATATCATGAATCGCAAGAAATTATAGAATCTCTTCCTTCAATACACATTCTGTCTCTTTAAGATTCAATAAAAGCAAATTTTTCTCTAGTTTGCATTTATGGATAGCAATCGTTCTCTGTCAGATCTTCGTGTTTCGGTGATGTGTCATTGAACAGTGCAGAACCCTTTCCAGTGAACAGTGCAGCCACACAAGACTGTCATGCTACAGAACATGTAACGCACGTACAACCTCCGAATGAAAGAACACGCACAGTGCCAATTTTAATAATATTCGCACATAATTGCTTTGCAAGATCGATCATGTGATAAGTAAAGCACCCATTAACAATTACACGGACAAACACAAAACGCACACTCGAAACAAAAGTTCCTCTTTTTCATAAATTAGAGTTATTCAGTTGGTCGGTGTTTTGTCAGAGTTTAGTATCAGCGCGCTTCGCTCATTGTGCAAATTAACGAACGCCCCGGAAAATTTCCGACTGAAGGGAGCTCGCACGCCATATGCTGACGAGGGGTGTCAGCGAGGGAGAGGGGGCGTGGTCGGATAGGAGACAATGGGAAGGGAAAGAGCCGTGGCTGCGGTGGTGGTAATTAGTGAGCACAGAGCGCGCGATGGACACCAAAATGGTGATAGGAGCAGAAATAGAACTGGGGTGACGTGCGAAGAAGAAGAGTGACTCATACAACATAAATTTATTACAGAAATGTTACAAAACAGCATGACTCGGTGGAAGATCTGTCGATAACTTTGACGTCCGTAAAGAATATCAAAGAGCATATAGTTATAAGAATGATTAATACAACAGAAATAGTGAAGTGGTTTAAACCGCAAGCATCCGAGTAGTAGACGGTCGGCTTTCGTAAAAGAGGTTCTAATGTGAAAAGGAGTTAAAAATAAAGGGAGAATCCTATCAGTGTAATGAAAGTTTTATAGTTTTCGATTATAGCGAGAAAATTTCAGAGTTCTTGATTCGGTCATTGCGATTGCAGGGAGAGGGGAAGGTACACACGTCCGAACAATTTATGCAGTTGCTTCAATGACATAAAAATAGGAATAATAATGATGAGCCATATAAACAAAGCCACTCAGAAATATTAGGAAAAGTCTGCAAAACGCCACTAAATCTACACTTAGTTCAATATGAGACTGAACTTTCAGGAAAGACAACCTATTTCCAGCAGCCGATGCTTGAGCCTGAATTCCGCTGGCAGTTCAGTCATAGAATGAGGAGTGAGGGGGGGGGGGAGCTGCCACTGGCGACTGGGGCTGGCGATGTGGCCCAATAGAGACCGGAAGGAGTGAAAGTAGCGCTCTCTTTTAAGTGTCTCATTCGCTGTCACCCCCTCTAAGACTCACAAGGGATGAAAACAACTGCCACATATGTGGGGCAATAACGAAAAAATCTTAATGTTAATTATCTAAATAATGAGTAGTTACATAGAAGACATTACTATTTCATCGGTCATAACACTCACGGGAGGTTTGCGTCTAAGTATGAGGGGGGGGATACTTGATTTCACCTGGCGATTAGTATATAATATCAATGATTTATTAATCATATAATAATAATCATTTTAAAATAACAATTCTGATTCTATGAAATATGTTGAATTAAAACACAACCAGAAATGAAAACATTCAAGGCATACGCTGAATTTGAACTCTCAGTTCTAGAGCCGTCCGTGATCGCAATCGTCTCCACCATTTGCATCCGCAGGTAGAATTTAAGAAATGGAAATTTAGGAGGAAGATATGTTACGTTAAAGTTATGTTTGTTAAAAGGATGATATGATTAAAAAAAAGTTGGGGCATTGAATCAGAACTTCACAAATCCGAGACAAGTGCCTTGATGAGGTCAGGCCAACACAGCGATCATTACAAAAGAGCCCTCGCAGAGACTTGTAAGGAACACAATAGCCTGAGATTTTACAAAGGTAGCGATGTGACAGGAGGAGCCACTACTCACGCCAGAGCGAACGAAAGCAGCCGAAGCGGGGTCCACAGGGACGAAATCACCCGATGGCGAGGAGGCGTCTCAAGGCGTTCAAATCACCCAATTCCAGCTCACCCAGCGCCATCACCACCATACCCCGCCGCAAACCGGTTGCTGGCCCAAAGTACTCGAGAGCGATTTAAACAGTTACAGGAATTCTTACATCCTTAATCTGTATAGAACGATTTGCCTAAGGATGAGCCAAAGTGACAGCTAGTGCTGGCAAAATAACTGAAGGTTCTGTGGTCGTTGTGCCCTCGAGCCCATTAGACTCCCTTTCTGCATTCGTTCGTTTGCAGTTGGCTAACTTGTAAATTGCTTCGACGCTTCCTTTTCCGATGTCCTCGTCCGACGAAAATGTAGTGCGCCTTGAGAAATAATTGTAATTACGAAGTGCTGTGTTATATGCTCTTCTCTAAAAGTTATTTTTTACTATTAACATTACATTGAATTTACTTTTTGTGTGATAAATATTATGTTTATTTAAAATCCGAGATGTGTACTGGTGCACGTGTTTCCGTCTATTGCGCTGTTGTGTGGCGAGCTGTGATTGAGAGTTTTCTATTTACATTGGTGGCAGTTTTCTTTTACTAATTGTGAGAGCATGTTAAGAAATTTTTCACAAACGTAATTAAATTTAAATATTTCCCAGACTCACGTACGTGCATATACCTCAGCAAAACTCTTAGATTTCTACATAAAAATGCTTTCACAGTAGCCATAACCTAACACTTTACGAAGAGGCTTGGTTGAACAGCTGTCGCGGCGGAGGGATACTTCTCTGAATTACATGTGACTTTCACTTGTAACGCGAACAGTCACTTTGGCTCATCCTTAGGAAAATCCTTCTATATACAGAGGTAAACAAATTATTAGACTAAACATTTTTCCGTTAGATTCAATGAAATTCAAGACCAGTATTTAGAGCTGATAACAAATAATTTGGTGCCACAGTTAAGAGACTAATTTGGAGATTCTCCAAGTGTGTTTATGCATGATCACGCGCAGTGACATATGGGGAAGAAAGTTGTCAAATATTTGGGGGATATTGAACAATCTGTGCTGCCACAGTCAGCTAACAGTCGAGTCATGAAACCAATTGAAAATATTTCGGCAATCGTTAAAAAGAAGCTAAAAAAGTAAGATAACACGTGTAGCTCTGGTAATAAAATTCAAGGAATCATGGCAAAACGATCTAGCCATCAAAATGCAGTGTATGCCACTAATGAAGATACCACAGAGGATCAGAATGCTAAAAAAAATCACTGAATATTAAAAATAAGCCCTGTGAAATAGTGTTAAAATAAATTCGTGAGTTCTAACTCTATGTCTTTAGTCTAATAATTTGCACACCTCTGTATACATACATACATACATACATACATACATATATAAATGGGTGTTAGTATATATACGAGCGGGTAACTCCAACACCGTGTGACAGATCTTCTTGAAAGTTTCACGCAGAAGGTGTATGCTGGCTATTTCTATGTTGTTATAAAAGCTATTTCTTTGTCGCAACTCCACTAAATGGCGCTCTAGAATAAAACTAATTATGAAAAATGCAACCCGCAACACTCAGCAACCGTTTTTAAAATCTATATCGTTAAATATTTCTAAACGAAACGTTCTAGGGCTAGGAGAGGAACAGAGAAAAGAGAGAGAGAGAGAGAGAGAGACAGAGAGACAGAGAGACAGAGAGACAGACAGACAGATGAACGGCCGGGTTCCGCTGGTTACAATATACAAAAAATAATGTAAATACATATAGGTTCAATTTTATAAATGACAATTATTCATTGAGCCAAAAGGCACTTAATGAAACAAAAATATTCTCAAACTTTAAGTGACTTCATTCTCATACTTCAACTGTTCTCCTGTTACAGTGTTGAATGATTCTGTCAATGTATTTGAACTCTCTTTTAGGAAATATTAGTCCTTTTTTGGTATATATACTTATATTGCTGTTTTGCCTCGCATCAATCACGAAATTTGTAGGTAGAGTTCAGGTACAATATTATTTCGGGAAGGGATTTTACAAAAACGAGTAACGGAATACAGGAAGACTTTCGGAATTTAAAAAATACCTAATAGTATACAGACGCTTCTACTACCTGAATGATCACGTTTCTTTTGACAAGGCATCAACACTTCTTTTATCATTTTAACAGCACTCCACAGAAATTCTATAATAAACTTTTCTATAATTCACTTCCTTTCTTCTGGCTCCACAAGAAAATTTGCCTTTCCATATCTATCGTATTTTCCTGCTTATTTTGCCAGCGTCAACTTTCGACAGATGGGAGAAAAAAAGAGCGATGTTTCGCAACATAACACGAGCAGGTGTGAAAGAATTTCTACATTAGGAACTGAAGATCTACATGCGTATGCAAGCGCAGGGGTGGAGCGTTTCGGAGTGGCTTGGAAGGGAATTAGAGGGAACAAAAGACAGACTGCGGCGCGCGCCTGAGGTAGCACGACGAGATGGGATGGGATGGAATGGGATGGGATGGAATGGGATGGGATGGGACGGGATGGGATGCGACGCGATGCGACGCAACGCGTCGCGACGCGACTCGATACAACGCAATGCGATGCGATGAGACACGATGCGACAAAACGCGATGCGACGCGACGCGACGCGATGTAATGCGATGCGACGCGATGCAATGCGATGCGATGCGACGCAATGCAATGCGATGCGACGCGATGCCATACGACACGATGTGATGCGAAGCGACGCGACGCGATTCGATGCGACGCAATGCAATGCGATGCGAGGCAAGGCAATGCGATGCGACGCAATGCGATACAATGCGACTCAATGCGATGCGAAGCGATGCGAAGCGATGCGACGCGACGCGATGCGACGCGACACCATGCGATGCGACGCGACACCATGCGATGCGACGCGACGCGACGCGATGCGATGCCACGTGACGCGACGCGACGTGACGCGATGCGACACGATGCGACACGATTCGATGCGACGCGATGCGATGCAACGCGACGCGAAGCGACGCGACGCGACGCGATGCGATGCAACGCGACGCGAAGCGACGCGACGCGACGCGACGCGACGCGACGCGATGCGATGCGACGTGACGCGACGCGACGTGACGCGATGCGACACGATGCGACGTGATGCGACGCGATTTGATGCGACGCGATGCGACGCAACGCGACGCGACGCGAAGCGACGTGACGCGAAGCGACGTGACGCGAAGCGACGTGACGCGAAGCGACGCGACGCGATGCGACGTCGGAAACGGCGCGCGTAAACCCCGGGATCTCGCCACCTCGCGCGCGACTTCGCGTCGTGCAGCGCTGTAATTTTCTACTCGTTAGCGGCGGCACTTCCCCCTCCACCCTCCACTCCCCCACGCGCGCGCGAGGAGCTTATCTGGAACGTTCTGTGACAAAAGAGCGGAGGCCGGTCAAGGACTTAACGCTATTGATTTACACATTTTCGCCCGCGTCGCGTTAAGAACTAGTTACCCCGTTTTGATGAACTCTTCGATAAAGCTGTCTCTGCGTTCTCTGCTCAGAAAGGGTGCAACAGTCTACGTCATTTGCACTCAAAACCTCCTCCAAGAGTGGAACCGTACGTACGTATGCTTGCGAAGTTTTTTGCCGTATCGATGACATACGCTGCGAAAACTTGAAAGTAAATTAAAATTACAAAAAACATTTATTTTCTGATACGCTTTCACACTCATAACATTAAAACATTTTTTTAATTTTACTAGATTTTTTATTTAAAAAAGGGAGATAAGCATTTATAAAAACCGAGAAACTAAACGTGGAGTAGTGTGGATGATTCACATGATGTAATGGAAATTAGGCCAAATTAATATTCAATTTCATAAGTTTACAATATGCAACACGTCAATCGGATTATATTTTTATTTAAATTTAAACTCATGACGACTGGGCAGAGGTTTTTGACCCCCATATGATTTTTATAAGATAAATCTATAATTAATGTTATTATTGTACAATCAAATTTTTATTAAATGTCACAAAGAAATTTCAGTAACCTATTCCACTTCACTTAAAAAAGAATATAAATTTTTTCATTAAAATTATTTATTAGTGGTCGGGTGACAAAATATTCGAAATTGTTCATGTTGCCTATTCTTTCTTTCTTAAATTATAATAGTAATTTATCATTGTTGATAGGGGGTTTGCAAGAATTTAAAACCTCTTTGCAGCGTAATTTAATCACAAGGACACATCACGAGAATCTCGTATACTACACATACCAAACTTTTTTACAAAGCTATATTTATTAGCACTGCATCAATTCAGAAGTTCCTGTTAAAACGTCTATTTTAACTTCATTTTAAAGGCATTGTTTAAAAGTATTTCATACCTTTATACAAAATAGCTCTCATGAAAAGAATTTTCTGCTCACAATATATCAACCGAGATCCCAAGAAAGCCATCACCATGTCTACTCCCCCTCCCCGCGACCCATTCCTCGTACGGATCACAAAGACGAAAACCATCTCGTGCAACCATCTAGAAGAAACCGACTGCACATTAACAAATCAGCCCAAAAGATGACGCTGTCAGCCAGAGCAGGAGCCGGAAGAGACTTTTAGCATACGTCGGCGGCCGTGATGCATGGTTATGGTAAGAGTACAGTATTACTTATGACAATTGGGAAAAGTCATGCGGGTTGCTTTTTTGCATTTCGTTCCTCTCGGAGCAAGTGACAGCGGGGGAAGAGCCCGCGACGCCAGGTCGTGAATTTCAACGGCGCGATGGAAAAGAAGGAAGCGCCGAAAAAGGGATTGTCGTCTCCGCGAAGGCAGCGCGCGGCCGCGGGCGGGGACGCAAAAAGTCGTATTCTATATCGGAGGACGTTTGTCTATGTAAATCCGCTGAACGAAGGCGGGAGGTGCGGGCCGAGAGCGAACATTTTGGGGAAGGCGGTGGCCTCGAGTGACTTGCGGAGACACGTGACAAAACCGAGCCTTCACAGTGCAAATGTGAAACGAGAGTGCGAAGAGTGAAAGACACGGACGGGTAGAAAAGAGAAGTACAATATACAACGAAATGGAAGGAATTATACGACGATCGATGAACAAGGAGAAACACCGATGCGTTCACGATATTTGTTCGATTTGCGACAGCGGTGACACAAAAATCAGTAACCAACGCATTGGACGAAGAATGTGAAAAACGAAAAGATGGTGCTTAGAGATATCATCGAAATGTGCGAAGTAATGGTAATGTGGCTACAAGCGACACACTTCATGGAGCGAGAAAGTGAGAGTGGGAAAGTGGCGTGAGAGAGTGAGAGTGAGAGTGAGAGAGTGAGAGTGAGAGAGTGAGAGTGAGAGAGTGAGAGTGAGAGAGTGAGAGTGAGAGAGTGAGAGAGTGAGAGTGAGAGAGTGAGAGTGAGAGAGTGAGAGTGAGAGAGTGGGAGTGAGAGAGTGGGAGTGAGAAAGTGGGAGTGAGAAAGTGGGAGTGAGAAAGTGGGAGTGAGAAAGTGGGAGTGAGAAAGTGACGAAGTGACAGTGAAAAGTGAAAGTGAAAAAGTGAACGGGAAAAAGTGAACGTGAAAAGTGAGGGTGAAAAAGTGAGCGCGAAAAAGTGAGGGTGAAAAAGTGAGAGTAAAAAGGTGATAGCGACAAAGCGATAGTGAAAAAGTGATAGCGAAAAGTGAGAGTGAAAAAAGTGAGAGTGAAAAAGCGAGAGTGAAAGAGCGAGAGTGAAAGAGCGAGAGTGAAAGAGCGAGAGTGAAAGAGCGAGAGTGAAAAAGCGAGAGTGAAAGAGCGAGAGTGAAAGAGCGAGAGTGAAAGAGTGAGAGTGAAAAAGTGAGTGACAGAGTGATCGTGAGAGAATGAGAGAGAGAAAGTGAGGATGAGAAAGTGAGCGTGAGAAAGTGAGTGAGACAGTGAGAGAGAGGGGCGAAGGGCGGAGGACGGGCGGAGCGGTGAGGGTAGACAGCGGCGTTGGCGGCGGCATAGGGGCTCCGCGAGACGAATATTCTCATCGCAGGGCTGGCCAAACCCGCTGGGAGTAATTCAGTGGAAAGCGAAAGACCCATTGGAGGCAGGGCGTGAGGCGTCTGTGCCGCCGTGGACATTTTAGGGAGCCGCACCCGCGCAATACAAGGCGATGTGAGGCGAAAAACAGATCTGGACCAACACGATTACAAAACCCTAAACACAATATCTGTGTACTACGAAAGTGAAGTATTCTTTGCGATGAATAGACTTTTTTTATTGTATATAAAATACTTTTGCGCATCCCACACGAAAACATTTACGGGGTCACAAAGGCAAAAGAATACAACATTCTAACATCTTTTTTCTTAAATAAAAAAAATACCACCCCTCAAAAGTGTTACATCATTGTTAAAACACCCTCCGATTCATAAAATAGCGTCAGAAACATGTGTTCGGAAGAATTTTGCCTTCCGTTTTTTCCTTGCTTTCCCCGAAGTATGCCTGTTTTTGGATCCCACTGCTTTATGGCGCGCGTAGGCAGTAAAGTTCTCCAGCAGCACTCCGAGGCCCCGCATCACCCCTTCCTCCCGGCGGCTTCTTTCCCTTTGCGCCTTGCCTCCGCCCCCCCCCCCACCGCAGCCATGGCAGCGCGCCGCACAACTTCCTCGGTCAGTCTCCCCGCCGCGCCCTCTCGTGTACAGCGCAGCCTGCATTATAAAACCATAGAGAGACCTCGAGCGCGCGCTGCCAGGCAGACTGGCAGGCGAGGCGGGGAGACGCGCCGCTAAGCCCAGCCGGCAGCTGGAGAACCTCCTCGGGCCTACTGGTCATGTAGACAAGCTATTCTTTGGGCCATATATTTCAATAGCTTTACACCGCATCTCATCCTGAAGGCTCGATTCTTCCGCTAGTCCATCACGCGGAAAGGCCTCCGCTACCTTCGCCTCCCCGTCAGCTTAACAAACAGCGAGCAGCTTCGCCAGTGAAATGCGACGCCCGAGATGAACGGGGCGCGTCTCTCCGCTCCTCCCCGCCCCGCCCCTCCCCGCCCTTCCCGCGCCCCGGCCCTGCGGAAGGGAAAATAAGACGACAACGGAAAGCGCGCGCCACCGGCAGCAACGTCGCCAGCGCGAAGGAACAGACGCGGCGGGGAGTCGAGGAAGCAGGGAGCTGGGAAAAATCAAAAGAAGATACCTGAAACTCAAAAGCCAAAGAAGCGAAGGGGAACTCTTCTTTCCAACTTTCGATAAAAAAAGGAGGAGATCGATACAACGCACTGATAAAGGATGAATAATGTCTTAAAATCTAAACATGCTGACTAACTTTTCCCTCGGAAGCTCTTTGGGGGCCCCCTCATCTCGCTTGTAGTATTTTAAGGAACCGCTGCGGAGGCAAAGACAAACACGCATTGTAGCGCCACAGCCCTGCCCCGCCCCTCCCCGCCCCGCCACGCTGCATGGAAAACAACATTTCTAAGACCTACGACTCAGAATATAAAATACGCGATAGTCATTTCTCTAAAAACCAGTCAATATCAGAACTACTAACTTGCAATAACCTCGCAATTCTATTTGGACTGTACAAAACCTAAAATTTATAAATCAGAAATATATACAATAAAATTTCGTCAATTATTTATGAATCTACCGTGTATTGTACGGCAGATCAGTAGAGTACAGATGTAACATAATATTTATAAAATTAAGAATACACCGTAATGTCGCAACTCTTCTTGAGCAAAACTTACACGAAATGTCCTTGTTGCGTTATTGCGTGAAAACGGTTATATAATTTAGAATATGAATATAATTTAGAATAATGAAGATACTTTCCATAAATTACTTATAAATTACTTTTATGCAATTAATGGCGAATGTATCGTAACGTTTTTTTAATATTCAATCTTAAATTAATACATAAAAAAGAATGATCTTTTATATACTGTAAAAAATTATTTAACAAAAGAAATATGTGAATGAGAAGTTGTATTAAGTTAATTTATGAGTGAATCAGTAACTGATCAATTAACATGTAAAATTAACATGTTTCACTGTAATGAAAAGTACCTAAAAACCGTTCTCCAGACGTGGTTGATAAATCGAACATGAAGTGAGCTACCAGTTAAAATGCGCTTATTTCGACACGCCAGTGAATGCAGCTGCTGCCGACCGCATGAAGGGAGAGAGGCCAAGAGCAGGGGTGACGGGAAGGGTTCATTTCCCGAAACCAATCAACCCCCCTCCCTGCTCTCCTGGCCTTACTTACTGCCAACCATTGTCGCCCGAAACTCCGCCATGGATCTCCCAGTATGCTTCACATTTAAATTACTAAAATTATCAATGCTCATCGACTGCAAAAAAGCAACAACGTAATAGTGTTCAACAAGATCATTAAGTAAAAAAAAATAATAAACAGCTGATTTTTTAAAGTCACATGTTTATTTCCTCAGAGACTCATTAACTCGACACTAATTAAAAATATTTATGATAAACACTGTTGCTTTTAATATCCTTGAATTTTTTTGCCGTTTAAATGGAAATCACGTTTCCCGGCAGACTGTCAGTTCTCTCTTCCGTACCATAACAGTACGTAACAAAACATCCCAGAGAAGAACTAAAAAAAAACCTGTCCAAACCGGAAAAGCAAAAACGAAAAGCGGCAACTGTACAGGTCCGCAGTTGTATTCGTCTCGTACCCCCTCCCCCTCGAGTAATTCAGAGCCCCCTGTCTCCGGTTGCACGCGGACAGTGATTGAAAAGCCACAGCCGCGCAGTGCAGCCGATTCATGTTGGGCGCCAAACTACACTGCAGCCACTACAGCTCACGCTGCTGTGAAGGTTCCTCCGCGAACAACGTCACAACGAGTCTAATAATACCCCCACGAAAATCGTCACCTGAAAAATTTCCTCCTCATTTAATTACATACAATGATTTTAGAGTAATCGTAAGTTACAATTAAATTGGAATATTTATTCCAATCCTAAAGAGTGATCCGTATGGCAATACTTTTCTGAAACGTTGGAACATCGTTGATAAATATGCATATTTTATAATCCTAACTATTTTCTCTGGTGAATATGTGTTTCGAAAATCAAGTAATAGATTGTTGATTTTGATGATCGCCTCGTATACCGACATGCACATTTTTTACAAGCCCAATCATTACACTAAAATGTATTTTTATATAAAAGAATTATATAAAATCCATTTTAATCCAGAGATAATCAATTAATAAATTTAGAAAGCACGGACTGATGATTTATGACTGACGATTGATAGAAGGCTGAACTATATTTGTATATTATTAAATAAATCTGGTTTGATTTTCTATGATTTCAAAGAGTTAAAGTCTAAGGAATCCATGAATTTTCACTGCAAAAGTTCTTAACAAGTTTTAACAGTTCTAAGGTATGTATGGGGAAAATGAGTCGTACAATGAAGGTCTATTGGAAACTAAATGCTTTTAAGATTCTAACAAAGGTATCTTCGTAGACGTTAGTGGTCGTTAGTTCTTTTTTCCTACATATGCAATGCAGGAACAAGATCCACCACATAATCATGGCAAAAATAAAACAAGGTTTTTTCAGCAGACTGTTTAATGCTTGGTTAACAATGTAGCCTGAATTAATATAACCAAACCGTACGGACTAAAATATAAATAATTATACATTCTGAGGAATAACTTTTCACCAACAATTTAGTCGTAATAATGGAGGACCTGGAAATTTATTTGTAACTATTCTTGTAATTTAGCAAAGTTTTCACAGAGCGTGAAAGGCTGCATGCAAATTTCTCGATTACTTCCTCCACTACTTTGTATTCTACACATTATAAAATTATAATTTATTTTCTAAATCCCATTCGCTTACCCAGCATGATGATTTTGTGATAAATAAGCAACGCGAAGTACAAAAATTGCTCCGCTATCACATTTTGTTACTTTAATTTGATAAAACGGATGCAGAATTTCACCGTTCCATTACTTTACCGACGCAAAGAGAGACGAATGTGGAAAAGAGAAAAGAGAGACGAGACTAAAGTGGAAAAGAGAAAAGAGAGACGAGACGAATGTGGAAAAGAGAAAAGAGAGACGAGACGAATGTGGAAAAGAGAAAAGAGAGACGAGACGAATGTGGAAAAGAGAAAAGAGAGACGAGACGAATGTGGAAAAGAGAAAAGAGAGACGAGACGAATGTGGAAAAGAGAAAGACGAATGTGGAAAAGAGAAAAGAGAGACGAGACGAATGTGGAAAAGAGAAAAGAGAGACGAGACGAATGTGGAAAAGAGAAAAGAGAGACGAGACGAATGTGGAAAAGAGAAAAGAGAGAAGAATGTGGAAAAGAGACAGGAGAGAAGAATGTGGAAAAGAGAAAAGAGAGAAGAGATGTGGAGAGAAAAGAGATGTGGAAAAGAGAAAAGAGAGAAGAATGTGGAGAAGAGAAAAAAGAGAAGAATGTGGAGAAGAGAAAAGAGAGAAGAACATCGAAAAGAGACGAATGTGGTAAAGAGAAAAGAGAGACAAATGTCGAGAAGACAAAAGAGAGAAGAATGGGGAGAAGAAAAAAGAGAAGAATCGAAAAGAGACGAATGTGGAAAAGAGAAAAGAGAGACGAATGTCGAAAAAAGAAAAGCGAGACAATGTCGAAAAGAGAAAAGTGAGACGAACGTCGAAAAGAGAAAAGCGAGAAGAACGTGGACAAGAAAATGCTTCTTCCACCCTCGCGGGGGGAATCCCCGGGGAGGAAAACCCGCGAGGGCAGACACGCGTCGGGCCGCGCGCAACAATTCACTCGCGAACATTTGGAAATCGTCGCCCGCCCTCCACCCCACCCCCTCACGCCCGCACTGCCACTTCCCTACAGAATTCCCCACCGCCGCCACGACACGACGAACGCCTTTTATATCGCAATAAAATAAACTATAGCGCGCCATGTGTACGCGATGTACTACAGTGCAGCCAACTTTAATACGGTTAAGTACGGTGCGGCGGATGCACGCGACTGCGTGAACGGGGAGCGTTACGATAAAAAGTGGGCCATAGTCGTAAAGGGTAAGGGGCCTGCCGCCGTAAGCCTGATGATTGCAGCGTCGGCCCCACAGCCTCCGACCCTCCCGCCCCCCAGCTCCCACTGCGAAGGCTGGGCCCCGGCGCGTGGAGGGAACTTTCAGAAATGCGCATTAAAATCCTTTCCGACCCCCTCCCGAAACGAAGACCAACTCCGACAAGAATTATCAAAAATGGACCGTAACTTTGGGAAATTCCCCGAGCCCAGACGAAGTTGAAACAAAAATAATATCGCGGGGGGAGCGATAAAATATCGGCTAATACGCCTTGAGCCGCATGTTAAGCGCGTCGTAATTGGGTTAGGCGAGAGAAAGGCCCCCCGGGGCGGCGTGGGCGGGGGCAGGGGCGGGGAATCGCCCACGAGGGAGGCAAAGCGACGCACGCCCCAAGCTTCGCGCGTGGCCTTCGCTTTGCTCCGGTTCGAGTGGTTCGGTTCGAGTGGTTCGTTTTGCTCCGGTTCGAGTGGTTTGGTTCGAGTGGTTCGGTTCGAGTGGTTCGGTTCGAGTGGTTCGGTTCGAGTGGTTCGGTTCGAGTGGTTCGGTTCGAGTGCTTCGGTTCGAGTGCTTCGGTTCGAGTGCTTCGGTTCGAGTGGTTCGTTTTGCTCTGGTTCGAGTGGCGACCCAACGCAAATGCCTCGCCGATATACAAAAAAAATTGCGACAAACTCTTCACGAAAAAGATATTCGCACAAATTTCCTCCATTATTACGTAATGTCACAAGAAGTTCACAATATTCGGTGCATTCTGTGTTTTCGTTCTGGCAAGGAAACGATATCATTGACGAGATTCCCTTTCTAACTTTTTAATACTTCTTTAATATTTTTAGCCAAAAATTTCGCATTATTGATTGTAATAATTCTCTTAGAAGCTTACGTAAAAATTTTTCTCTTTGAGAGACTAGTAAAATGGGCATTATGCATTATTGGAGGCAGAGTTTTGGCTTGTTTCGTTTCGGCTATGAATTTTAGCAAAATACCGAAAACTATAAAAACAGTCTAGGTTTGGGAAGAAAAACAACGCCAAAGAACACATTCTCTGGCAATGACATGATTTTTGGAGGCAATTCCCTGAATATCTCCCACAATTTTGATCTCCCTGTTCACTAATATAACAACTAGCTATTAGCAATATATATACGGATTAATCAGAAAAATTACAGAAAGATTTTATGAAACGATATCTAAGAAGCTTGTTAGATTGCAATAATAAACTACTCAGAATAAACATGTCGAACTGTACATTCGCTTCTCTCGTTTGTACAAAACATTTACAAAAATGAAAACACTGATACTTCTTACTACATATAAAGTATGAATCCTTCTCGTAATTCTGGCGGAAAATCGGCAACTCAAATAACCATTTGACTTGTTAAAAAAGTAGATGAAACAATAAACATAAGCAAAATTACTAGTGCAACAAAAAGTACAAACGTTCGACTTGATATTGTTATCCACTTTCTCCTAATGAATTGAACTATGAATAGTTCAAATAGATAATTACAAACAAACAAAGAGCGTGTAGTCTACGCGCAAGCCCCTAGCGCTGACTCCTTTTCTCACTTTCGGCTGCAACTCTCAACGAACACAACTACCAAGAAATAACGCCACCAGAAATTTTTAATTCTTTAATTCTTTAATTCTAAGACTCAAGAAATTCACAATTGAAGGTTAAATGAAAGAGAAACTGCATCAAAAAGGCCAAAATAAAACAAATAAATATAACGACCAATAATAATGAAATAAAAACCCTTACATCTGCAAATCCACTTCTGTCTTACTATCAAGTATACGAAAATATGAGATCATGACATCCATGGGAGTTAGTGTAAGTAAAAAGTATTTTAATCTAGAGTTAAGAATATATTTAAATTGATGGTTGACCATTTGCGGACAGTTGCAATGCGGAACGCTTTTTTATTATAAAAAGAAAGTTCTTTTTTAATTGCTAGTTTTCAAATCGTAAATGTCTGAGTTCTGCATCTGACGTTGCTCCGCGACGGCCTAGATATCTCTCAAAAGTTTTCGTCGAAGGGACATATAAACGCAATAAAAGGGATCATATATTCGTGCCTATTCCGTAATAAACGTTCCTGCGTAATTTATCGTTCAGCTTTAAAGGACTTTTCGCATTTACGCGAGAACTTACTTCCTCGGGAGATTGCTTGGCTGATAAATAATTTTAGAGCGACTGCTTTACGAAAGCACCAGGGCATCAAGGCGTTGTTATTAGTTATTTACATTCGTTCCTAATGGTCTGAGTGTGTACGCCAACTGTTGTGTGGCTGTAGGTGCCTCTAGCCGGGCACGCTCGCTCACCCACAGAGGTTGTTCTCTCTCTCCGAAGAATTCCTTGCAGACGAGGACTTACCTGAAAAGAAAAAATACATTTAATTATTTAATTAAACGACGGGTACATTAAAAAAATACAACAGATATCACTACAAGAATGTTCTATTACACGTCTGTAGTAACACAAATGAAGTCTTAGGCTGTCCCAAGAACGTGCTGTACAATAGCTTTGAACGCGGCATCACACAGACAGCTTGGCCAATGGGAAGTCAATAACAAATTTTGAAATAATAACCAACTTGTACACTTATTTACACATTTCTTTCTCATACGTACATTTATACGGAGTAATATACGGTGTATAGAGAAAGTTGTGTAATGAAGCGGAAAATCGATTACGAGATTTCAACGGAAATACAGGATTTTGGAATCCCTGATACTGAAAAAGTGTTTTTTTCAAATCGTTCGTCCGTCCATTTGTAAAGAATTCTAGTGCCTGAACTATTCATTTTTTTCAAAATTAATATTCCCCGGCCGATCAGGCTCAACTCGAAGTTCCGCAATTTTGAAAAAAAATCTTTAAATTTTGGGGTTATTTTAAATGAAGCCCCTGTGACATTTTTGAAATTTTCTCAAAAATGGCTCCTAATTTTTTCTATAAATTTCTTGTAAGAATGTAGTAAATTACACTTATAAAGATGGCGTATGTTCGTTTTTCACTGTTAATTCTAAATCTTCGAAAATAGCAAAACTTTGATTTCTTTCCGCGACTTCGTACAACTACAAAATTGAAGATAGAGATTTTTCCTTTAAATAAAATTTGTTCTTCATAATTAGTTCTTTCATTAAAGTCATACAATTAAAAAAATAGTCGTTTTCGCACAATATTGTGGGAAATATATTCATGTTTTGTGGATCCTTGACACCGGAAAATCGATTGACGGAAAAACGTCTGCCTTTTGGTCCGTTCGTCCGTCCATCTGTCTGTCTGCCTGTTTGTCCGTCCATCCGTCCATCTGTCTGCCTCTTCGCCCGCCCGTCCATCCATCCATCTGTCTGCCTGTTTGTCCGCCCGTCCATCCGCCCGTCCATCTGTCCGTCCATCTGTCCGTCCATCTGTCCGTCCATCTGTCCGTCCATCTGTCCGTCCATCTGTCCGTCCATCTGTCCGTCCATCTGTCCGTCCATCTGTCCGTCCATCTGTCCGTCCATCTGTCCGTCCATCTGTCCGTCCATCTGTCCGTCCATCTGTCCGTCCATCTGTCCGTCCATCTGTCCGTCCATCTGTCCGTCCATCTGTCCGTCCATCTGTCTGCCTGTTCGTCTGTCCGTCCGTCTGTGAACAACGCTAGCGACTAAACCGTTCAGCCGATTTTCTCCAAAACTGATACTTCCCAATTAATCAGTCATATGTTACAGCGCCTTGAATTTGAAAACGATATTTTAATTTTGGGGAATACTTTACATGAAGCCCCTGGGACATCTTGAATTTTTTTTAAAAAAATGGCACCATCGTTTTTGATTAAATTTTGTTGTTAGGAAGTGTGAAACTCGTTTAAGAGAATGGCGCAGGTCTCATGTACGTTGAAAACTGATTTTTCGAAAATTGCAAAAGTTCAAAAGTTTTTCGGAGTCCTACAACTAACATATTAAAAATCCCTTACATGTTTCCATTAATGAAATCAGCTCCTTAAATATAGACTCTGATATACGTTCATGCACAATTTTTTTGAATATTTGAGTACTTTTCCCGAAATTTTGCGTCCAACTGCGGGAGAGAAAGTACGCGCTGTTTTAGCACCACTAGTTTATTTCAGAATACATCCAAGATCTTCTTGAAGAATAAAAAGAGTGCCAATCGACTCGTCTGTACGTCGAGAGGAATCTAATGAGCTGTTGCTCTTCTCTGTGAGGGTCTTAAAACTTCCCCAACGCGCGTTTTAGAAACAGAAAACAAACGTTTTTTCGATAATTCCCTAAGAAGTTCTCGGAGGATCCGTAACATGGTGAGTTATCAATGCGTAGGCGGTGACGCATCGAGTGGTGTGCATAAAGTGGTAGCGCCATGAGCGGACTCACGCAGGTCACCTGAATCGACAGTTTCAATCTACAAAAATTTAGCATGATAAGTGTTCAGATAGGGAACTTCGTTGGTGTTTTTTTTTTTTGTTTCTCTCTTTCTTTCTTTTTTTCCTAAATTTGTTTGTCTGAATCGATGTGTTGACTTTGAAATAGTTACAAATATTAATTAGGATGTGAAGATCATAGATTTTTTTTCATGTACAGTATTGTTTTATTCGATAAGTGTACTTACCTCTGAGGAGTCTGTCTTAATTTTTTAACTTGCTCCACATAAATAGGCGGAACGAGATAGTACATTGTTAATGCTATTTTCTTACCGCTGACCTAAACCCATTTCTGATATTTCCGCCGATTTCTCTTGCCAGTATTAAATTTATTCTTAGAAGCACATAAGTGCTTTTTACAATCTGCGGACACGTGAAAATTTACCATATATTTGACCAAAGCGTTATATCTCACACGCAACCAAGCGAAGGAACGATTTGGAAATTACTAAGACCTACAACAAGCGTTCAGTTTACTCACCCTCGGTTCGATTTGGAAATTACTAAGACCTGCTACAAGCGTTCAGTTAACTCGCTTTGGGTTTGATTAAGAAATTACTACAAGCGTTCAGTTTACTCGCCCTCTGTTCGATTTAGAAATTACTAAGGCTTACTACAAGCGTTCAGTTTACTCGCCCTTTGTTCGGTTTAGAAATTACTAAGACCCACTACAAGCGTTCAGTTAACTCGCTTTGGGTTTGATTAAGAAATTACTACAAGCGTTCAGTTTACTCGCCCTTTGTTCGGTTTATAAATTACTAAGACCTACTACAAGCGTTCAGTTTACTCGCACTCGAT